>ML803955.1:223204-257192 GCA_009831015.1 Picea engelmannii | reverse complement strand
TATATATATATATATTTTTTATTTACTTAATAGCCTTCAAATTAACTATATTAATGAAGTTTCCCATTTTTAGTGGGTTGTGGTTTACCTTTGTATTTTATAATCACAAAAATAAATCTTCATTTTAGTGGTGGTCATATTTGTATATTTCTTCATTTAAGTGGTGGACATGTTTTTGTATTTTTATATTAACTATGGTAAGAAAAATGTTTTGAATTTCATTACCTAGAAAAAGAAAAGTTAAAGACAAAAGTTTCCCCCTTTTTTTTTTAAGTAAAGACAAAAGATGTATAATGTCTCATAAAGAAAGATTAGATGAGTAATTAATCCCTATTTTTATTAATCCCCCCCCCTGATTAATTATTTAATGTCTTGTGTTCTTTCACACATTAGGAATCAATTTCTTCCTTGCAAATTTATTTTTTTTTGTTAAGGTCACACTAAATTTGTTTTTTTTTATTTTTCCTAGAAAAGTCTTAGGCTTAGGGCTTAGATTCTGAGCTAGGCGACGATTGGTTAGGGGAAAATCTTAACGTTTTATTCAGGTGTCGATGACTTAGAGCTAATTAGGCTGACTCCTCCAACCACATTATTGCGATGTGCCCTTCAGGACGCACCACGTGCTCCAAGGGTGCCACTCGCCTCTTGAATTTCTTTTGGGCGACGTGCCCTTCAGGATGCACCATGTGCTCCAAGTGTGCCACTCGCCAACTGAGTTTCTTTTATGCGATGTGCCCTTCAGGATGCACCACGTGCTCCAAGGGTGCCACTCGCCGACTAAACTGATTGGTAGACCTCTATAACCCCTGGAGTCAACACTCCGCCAGGTGAACTTGTAGGAGACTAAGGGTTCTAAGGAATAAGGCCCCCGCCTTATTGCGTGCCCCTTAGAATCATCGTGAGCGACTGTCACAGTCTTCCCTCACGGCATCGTGGATCCTCTCGAACTAGGTAATCGTTAACCTACAGTGCGAGCCACGGCGGGAGTGCTAGCAGGCGGTGGCAGGGCTGTTGTCCACCCCTCTCCCTCAACCTCTCTGCAAATTGTGTGTGTCCCCTTTACTCCATATGTGAGTCTGGTCAGTAAGCTATCGTCAGCCTGCATCATCAACAAGCATGTCAGAAATGTCAACAAAAAATCATCAAATCGAATGAAACATCATAGTAAACATATCAACCCGAAAGCACACTCCCTGACTCAGTCCGGAGTCCAAGGGGGTTCTACCGATGCCTCTGCATCCTCAAGGTCAACAACCCTGCACACTCAAAAAAAAACTGAGTCAATAGCACATGTCTACATCAAATAGTAACACATCATGTCATCTGTCAATCGCATCATAATCAAGTATAAATGGTCTAACATCATAAAAGTCCAGATCACTTGCGAGCAAGTGTCCTCAAAAAATAAGGTATCTCAGTGCGCCAGAGCGGGATGTTACAGCTTCCAACCACTCAAATATCTCTTATGTTGGATGTCTAGGGTTATTATTAATAGACTCGTCTACCATGTCTAGGGTTTCTGTGAATTATCATTAAGTTGATTACTAGATCCTGCAATTTTCCACAAATACCCAAAAGAAAAACCTACTCTGATACCAATATGATATGTAAATTGTCGTGGATATTCCACTGGAACAGTTTGTCACAACATATCTGATAAATAACTGAAATCTTTATTATTAAGGTTATTTTCCTTTAGATTTCCAGAATATTTAGTAACTGATTTTTCTGCTTATGCATGAAATAGATAAGATGCGGAAAATAGAGAACAGTAAAATGCAATCACACCATCCAAAAATAAACACAAGATCTGACCTGGTAAACCCAATATGGGAGAAACCCATCTAGAAGGTGAGGTTTCTCTGCTCTCTTTTCTTTGGTATAAAAATGATGCAAGTACAAAGAAAGAGGCACTCTCTATGGAGTTTCTTTTGACATGTGTCTTGTATGGATGTTATAGAATCTCTCCTCCTCTATTATTCTCTTATAATACCACTCTCAAAAAAATTTTCAGCTATGGAACAAGATACAATGCAAAAGAATGGAACCCCTTCTCCTCCTAATGACCTGGTATTTAACATAGCTCGATAGCCATTTAGGGGTAGGTTTTTTACTTCCTCAACCCTCAATTGTGATAGGACTTTGGACCTTCTATAATATTCTTGAAATTACATAAATGGATATCCCCATGTGTGTGATTAACGGGGGCTGACGTGGCATCCTTTCATACCATGGTGGTCAACATGGTAGGTCAACTTGTGGGAGGCATAAATTTTTCATACAAACTTTGATTGACACAGGGCCTACACCGTTCGAAAGATATTGGAGTGTATAATATCGTCAAGGGAGTGTGCACAAGTTGTGGACACTAAAACCCCAAAAAACTTTGCTTAATTCCTCAAAATGGCTCTGGGAGGTTCTGGACCCCAATTTTCCAAACTGGGAGACTTGCCACTAAAATGGCCCTACAAGTTGAATCCTATAATTTTTTCCACTCTAAAAGGATCAATATAGATGAAAAATAATATAATGATCCAATTTGGATCAGTCGACCAAAGTGAGGGGTGGTGGAAGCAAATCTCAGGCTTTCGAAGAAGGTATCTACGACATCAGTGTCATCCCCTATTTCATTTTGTTGGATTGCATGTAACAACACTCCCTCCATGGCTTGGGTATCCCATAAGAAATCATCTGTAATAATCTCCATATCATTGCCTCTAACCCCAACATGTGAAGAACTAGTGTTATTGTAAAGTTTTTGAATTGGTTACTCAAGATGTAGTTGGAATTGAATAGGTGGTTGATTCAACAATCCCTGGTATGCTTACTTTCCGAGTTGTGTTCATTTAACAGCAAGATCATGACTTGACATCTTAGTGGGGTGAAACAATAGATGGTAGGTTGCTCGTCATTAGAATCCTAATTGTAAAAATATTGAACATTACATCAATAATATTAGTAACAAAATACATTTAATATGTTCAAACATTATACCAAACATTTATTAGAAGCATGGAAATTGTTTTCCCAATAATAAACTTAAAACCAACCACTTTATAAAACAAATTTTGAATTAATAAATGCACTTACATTACTTCTATTGATAATCCAAAAATACAATTATTTAATCATATTTTGCTTACACCCTACGAAGTGTCTACATAAAAGAGATCCAATTCACGGTGTAATATTGTTGACCCAAGTTGGTTTCTAAAAGATGGCATGTTACGATTGGTAGGGTAAAGAAGCTATCCATTTTCACCAAACATATGTTTGTAGTATCTTTCTCCTGATAAGAGCTTGCGACATTTTGGGACTACTTGGATATCTTGTGCATCCAAACTCAATCCTAAATCTTGATCCTGTAAAATTCAATAAAAATTTATTCAACTGCACTTGCATACATAACATAAATTCAATGAGATAAATGAATCATAAATAAAATCTAGACGTACTCCAATCGGCGGGAGAGAACTTGAAGGACTTGCAATGATATGGAATGAGTTGGAATCTAAAGAATTGGCCATTTGATATTATAATTCTTTTTTTCTGGCATTTGATCCAAAACTATCATATTGGGAAGCATAGAAAAATCTAACTTCAAACATAATTTGAAATAACCTTTATAAATAAACGATGTGCTTAATCATATAAGGATGCCCCGGTGTGTTTGTATAAAACAAATGCACCGGTTCTTTAAATTGAGAGAAACACCAAAGAATGAACTCCATTATTGCCTCTACAAAGCAAAACCTCCACAAAATTTAAATGTGAATGTTTGCATTTGCATTTTGTAAATTGAATTATTTTTCAGTGTGTCAATACTTACACAGCACACCGGTGTGGTATACTCTAGAGCACATTGATTGAATCCATATAGAAAAGTAGTGTGTTCTTACTATAAATGCGTTGAAATTTGTTACGTAAAATGAGTCGGTGAGTTATACGTACAGACCGCACCGGTGCGCTACTCACTTTATAGTGCATCGAAAAAGTAAGTTACAAAGAAAAAAACAACATGCACATTTATCATCAATGCGTTGAAATGTACAATGAAAAAATGAGTGAGAATTTTAGTTATTGTGTTGATAAATGAAAATCCCATTCATTATTTCATTTTTTTTCCAAAATTTAGAGGGGAGATTTATGCAATAGAGATTTACCATCAAATACTTCGAAGTGGGTGGATTTTTTTTAAGAGCCAAATTTGATAGGGATTACCATAGGTCACATACAAATCTACAGAGGAGAAATTTCATGTCTATGATTTCATTCTATTAATCATCTTAATCTTTCCCCTATTTGATTCAAGCAATTTTCAGTGCATTCCCAAACAAAAAAGAGGGTTTCATAGTTACCTTTGATATTGGAAAACTTAATTGCCTCAGTATTTTTCTTGTTTTCCCTTTCTATATTTCATAAGGAGAATTTAAAAATAAATAAAAAGATTGTGGGGTTTGTTTATTTATATATGGTATGTTTCCTATATGTTGCAGTGGAACCACCCATTGCATTGAATCCCAAATTGTCCTATCGCTATAGAGTTTTTTTTAAGATGCCTTAACGGTTAGCAATGCGCCTTATACATAGGTAGAGGATCGATTTGTATTTTCATGTCAACGATGCCACTAAATTTAAATTAGAAATAATATTTTTAAAAACCTTTTTGCAGTCAGTGATGTGCATTGTACATAGATAAGCACCAGGGAGAATTTTCTTATAAAGATCACCGTTGAGTTTAAAACAAAAATAATATTGTTTTTTATATGGAAATTAGTATGTCTTAAATTTGTTCACATGTCTTCGGTGCGTAATAAACAGTACTTAGGAAGCGGTGCTTTTATTAATTCATAAAGCACCGAATAAATACAACAATTTGTAAAAAGTTTTCCATTTCGCACCAGCATTGTTATCATATACCAGTGTGTATGAATATAGTTGACGCACTGGTGTGTATACATATGTTTGACGCACTAGTGCGTACAAACTTATTATATGCACCAGCATCTTATTTTGTTAAAAAATATGTTTTTAATATCTGATGATTCCTAGGTTTTATTTTCTTTTAAGAAGGATTTTAAAAATTCGAAGGGACAAACAAGGGGAAAACTAATACATGGTGGTAGGGATGTCCAAAAAGGTCTAGAAGGAGATGGTAAAAGAAATTAACATAATTGTGTCACAAGAGGAACCATCCCAACTACAATGTGCATCAGAGGTATGTAATCATTCATTTATTCTTTTATGTACATCAAATTTAATTATCGCATGAAATACTAATTTTCAATTGTTTTGTTGCAGAAAAGAAAAAAAAATAGAACTCATTCATCACATAAGACATGACAACAAGAAATAAAAGTCTTGATCGCAAAATTTATGAGTATTTACGTTTGTGTCCTTACTTAAGATTTATTTTTTGTTGTGATCTTTAAATTTCAATAATTAATTTACATTTGTCCATGGATTTCTTCTAATAGGTGCTAATATACAAAGAGGATCTAGCAACCCATAAATTGATAGACATTGGGTTAAGTATGGGTTGTGAGTATATGTTGAAGTATTGTTGGCACAGGGGCAAACCTAGGGTTCAACGCTTCAACAACGCACCAACAAAACCCTAAACATCGGCCTTTTCGGCAACACCTACGAAGCAGATCAATTCTCGCCCAAGGTAAAGGCAAGGGGGGTTGCAGGACTCAGGTGTCTACAACCAAGATGGGACACAGATATGTGATTACAACACTTAGCAGAGCACTTAGACAACAATATGCATTAGTTCTTGAATCTCATTCACATCGCAGATTACACCCTTATTACATATCATCACAGTAACAATAAAGATCAAGAACTTTCAATCACTTAGCACATAGCATTAGCTCAGATATAGCATTCATTTATCTTTAATTCCATTAATCATTGAGAAACAACATCATATGCATTCATCATACATTATAATAAAAGCACTAAGCAGATAAACAACATAAATCACATCGCACAAAGAATATCAATACATAGGATATACGTGGTTCACCCCAGTGTGGGGCTACATCCACCAATGGCTTCTTCTTCTTTATTAGTATTCAATATTCTTACATTCATATTCTCCTGTGCACAAATCCACAAATCCAAACTCCGCAGAGGATAGGAGATCTACGCACTATGCACCAGATCCTCCTTCCAAAAATCAGGTCAAGGCACAGAGCCTTACTCTACAGAGTCAGTTTGCACAAAGAAAATTACAAGATCTTGCACTTAGCTCTGCAAACCTTCACATATTCTTTCACTAAGCCACATTAACACTTATAACATATTGTGCACATATCCAACCACACATAATACTTGCGCTTAGCTCCGCAAGTCTTAACATACTCTTGCACAAAGCCAACTAGTCATGCACTAAGCCAATCAATAACTACCTTTACATTGCTTAGATACTACTTATTTATACATTTACAAAGAGGCCTAATCATGGGTAAACCCATGGGCCAACATCCCATAACCCATTATATAAACCCTAGTAAACCCTTTGTTGGGTCCACAAGTCCGAAAAATAAGTGATATCCCGCGATCTCATCTCTGCCTCGGCGCTCCATCTTCGACCAGCTTGTCTAAGTCCCAAAAGTGGTCAAACACTACCAGTGTTTCCTCAAAACTTGGTCAAGGGCCAACAATCCCCCAATACTCACCTGTGACTCATCCTGAGTCACTCAGATCTAGGGAACTTTGCTTCTAAGGCCTCAAGCTTAGCTTGAGCTGCCTCGACTTCCTGCTTCACTAGAGCCTCCTGCTCAATGAACTCCTGAATCACTTTCTCTATAACAGGCCCTTCTAGGCATTGTTCCACTATTGAAACCACTTGGTCTCGCTGCGAACCTTGTCCTTCAATCTCTTCAAAAATCATGCAAGCTTCGTCCTGCACCGGCAGTAGTCTCTGTGTAACCTCCATGAATTTTCTCCGGATGGTAGTAATCTGTTGTTGGGATGCACACGTCTCCTATGATCACTTCATTCGCTCGACCGCAGTGATTAGCTTCATCTGTGCATGTACGGTGGATGCATTTTGTTGCACCTCATGTAGTTGCACTTCCAGTTTATTCAGATCTGGGTCTTCTACAAGGTGTTCATAGGTCTCCTCACTTTGATCACTCAACTTCTTACATTCTGAGGCGAGGGTCCTGATCCTTCCAACTGTTCTCTTAGCAATTTCCTCCCTCTGATCGCGCACTTCTTGTGGAGTGCTCAGAATTTCTTGGAGCTCTAACTCTGTTACTCTTGCTTGAAGCTATTGAATGGCCTCAGCGAGCTTCCCCACTTGAATCTTGGTTGACTCTTCTTCCTCCTATGCCAAGCCCGGCACAAAGTGAAGTGCTTTAGTTACCGCTTCTTTGACCACAGTCTACTTTGCGAGCATCTAGTATTTTTCTTTCTGTCTATTTTCTTTGTCCTCCTCGAACATCACCAGAATTTCATCTTTCTCCTTCTCGTAGGAGGTTACGCAAGACTGCACAAATCGTAGTTTCTCTAAGAATTCCTCCTTTTCTTGCTTCAAGGCTTTTGTAGCCTTCTCCTTCTCTTCATGGACTCGATGAAGTCAAGCCTTTGTTGCATCTACTAGTCTTCGTAATTGGGCGGGCTCATCCCCCAATTCTGTAATATTGGATGAAGAGGGCGTAGTAGCTACTATGTGGCTCGAATGGATGGCTTGGTGTATCTCCTTCAGCTCCTTTTTTATTCTTTCATACAACGTCTCCTACTTTTCTCCATATCACTGCAAGATATCCTCTGAAGCATCCTCCATAGCTGTGATGATTAGATCGACGTCATCCTCTACGAGTGTGGCCTTCATCTTGGGCTTATGGGTGCATGTCTTCTTTCTTACTGAGGGTTTCTATGGAGAAACCTTCCTCTTCTTTGATGTTTCGGCCTCGGTAGGGGGATCCTTCGGCGGTGTAACTTCACCTTTGCCTTCCTTTTCTCCTTATTCCCCTCCTTCTTCTTGGTTCACTTCGTCTCCTCCTCCTCTTGCGGGTGAGTCAGGCCCACTTTCCTCTGAGGCATTGTCCTTCTCATCAGTTTCTATGTTATGCACTTCCTCCTTTTTCTTCGTTTTCTTCGTGCTAGTATTTCCATCATGTTCGACCTGGGAGACCAAGGGACTTCCTATGATTTCAGGGTCAGAGAGTTTTGTATCTTCAACCGGTACCAATAACTCTTCCGGCCATTCTTTGGTGATCTCCTCCATGTCTTCATCGGTCAACTTATAATAGGACTTCAATTCCTCCTTACTCTCATCCCTGCGCACAATGATATAGATAAAGTGTTGATATGTGTGGAACTTCACTAGCGGTCTGTACTAGTGCAATGTGTTCGGTGCCATGTGTGGTATTGGCATAGGGGCAGACCCAGGGTTCAATTCTTACAATGCACCAACAATCCCTAACTACTGGCCCTTTCGGCAACACCTGTGAATAATATGTAGTCTCACCCGAAGTAGCAATAGGGGGTTGTAGGACATAGGTGTCTACAACCAAAGGAAATGCAAAGTGATTCCAAATACAATGCAAAACAATCTAGCTATTCTTTACCACACTTAAGCTTACTTCGCAATTTATATCTCATATCCAACAGAGCAATGCAATAACAGTATATCAAATGGAAAATAACACAACATCAATCACATAGAACAACAAGATATGTGTGGTTCACCCTCTCCCTAGGGATACATCCACAGAACTATGTTTCTTGATATATTAGATGAAAACATACAGTTCTATCTATGCACTTAGCTTGCAAATCCCTTTCTCTTTCTCTCTTTCTCTCCCCTCCTTGTGCACCCAACTATAGGGTTGATATTTGCACCCAGCTGAAGACCTTACAATCCAGACTCAATATGGTTCTCCACAACAGTAATAGCAACAATAACGACTAAAAACCAATAATAGATCTATGACGAGAACGATCCTCCCGGGTCTTCTAGACCTTTATTTATACATTACATTAAAAAACTCTAGGTGTCAAAACCCTATATCCAAAACCCTAGGTGCCTAAAACCCTAGGTCAACTTGACCCGCATTTTCAGGGCTTCACCACCCTATCCTTCCTTCTTTTTCATGAGGTTCTCCAAAGCACTTGTTTATGTCTTTTTTCGCTTGTTGAGTTGTCCATGATCCATCTTCTTTGTTGCTTTGTCTTCCTCGATCTTCTCTTCCAACGAATATCTTTTCCTTTACTTCGCTCCTTCTTCTATGCTTATTTAACCACTTCGACCCCTTATTGGTTTATGTGCCTTCTGTGCATTTCGTACTTCACTTTTCTTCCTTAATCTTCACTTCCTTCCATAAGAAATGGCCAACAGGCCCCCAACACTCACATGTGACTCGTCCCGAGTCACTACAAGATTGAACCTTCTGTATTACTTAGACTGCAGACTGCGTGGAGAAACCTATGCTTTCTACTTTGTCCCTTCCCATGTTTGTGCAGATTGTCTTTTCTGTGTCTGGTACCCAGTTTCAACTGCACCTGGTACCTAGACCCTTCTTTCTAGCTTTTACTGAGAGCTGCAAGGCAGTTGGTTGTCATAATACAATTTCAACCGGCTCCCATTTACCAAACCTTCTTTCCATTCTCCATTAAGGGTCTTCAACTGCGCAGCTCCTCCATATGTAACATAGGCAACCTCAAATGGCCCAATCCAATGTGTCTTGAACTTCCCTGGATGCTTCATGAACTTGTTGTCGTATAAAAATACCAAATATCCTTGCTTGAATGCCTTCCTCTTGATATGTATGTCATGATAATCCTTCTCCCTTTCTTTCTGTACCTACTGATGAAATCTTGCAATGAACCTGTCTTCCTCTAGTTCCAATAACTGTGCAAGCCTATCTTGAATAGCGTTGGTGTCATCCATACCTATAAATGTTGCAATTCTTAAGCTAGGAACTAAATATTCCATAGGTACCACTACCTCCAAGCCATATACCAACTTAAATGGAGTATGTGTTGTCAGCTTCTTGCAAGTAGTTCTATAAGCCCATAACACTGTTGGAATTCTTAAATCCCAATCATCTATGTTAACACTGCAAATCTTAGTCAGTGTTGTCTCCAATATCTTATTGAAAGCTTTGACTATACCATTATCATGTAGGTGGTATGGAGTGCTCTTCTGATGGTGAACTTCAAATTCCTGAGTCAAGGCTTCAATAGTTTTATTGATGAAGTGCGTGTCTTGGTCACTCATGATCATCTTCGGGCATCCAAATCTGGTTATAACATCCTCAAAGATGATCTACGCAGCTATGGTTGCATTACAGTCCTTAACTACTCTTGATTATTCCCATCTGGTCAAATACTCTGTCATAGTGATAATGTACCTAGCTCCTATGCACCTTCCTGGTGGGTTAATAGGTTCCACAAAGTCAATGGCCCACTACTTGAATACTTGCAATGTTAATTGTGGTGCCAAAGGCATCTCATCTCATCTAGAAGGCTTTGCTACTCTTTGACATACATTGCAGGCTCTGTAGTATTCCTTAGCATCCTTATGTAAAGTAGGCCACCAAAGGCCAACTCTGAGAACCTTCTGCATTGTTTCTTTCCCTGCATAATGTCCTCCTGCAATGCCTTCATGTTCTTGTGCAAGAAGAAATGGTCTTTCTTCCTCCATAACACATCTCCTCAAGATATCATCTAGTCCCATCTTATACAATTGTCTAGCTATAAGTTGAAATTCGGATGCGCGGACTACCAATTGTTTCTTATTAATGATTGTGTACTCATGAGGTACCATTCCTTTGGACAGGAACTGAACTATCTCGGTGAAGTGATCATCTACTTTTCTGATGGATAGAAACCGTGCATCTAGAAGTGTATCCTCCAGACTAGTAGGTTCCTCTCCATGTTCCAACCTGGATAAGTGATCAAGTTCTTTTTTCATTCTTCTTGGATTAACCACAATTTCAAAGTCATATTCCTATAATAGTAGTAGCCATCTTCATATTCTTCCCCCCAACAATGGCTTGTTGACTAAGTACTTCAATACAAAATGATCAGTGAACATCTTAAAATGTCCTCCCAACAAATAGTGTCTAAACTTTTGCAGTCCATATACCATAGCCAAGCCTTCTCTTTCAGTCATAGTATAGTTCATTTCAGTTGTAGAAAGGTTCCTCCTAGCAAAGGATATAGGGTGGTCAATGTCTCCTGCACCCGGTTGTGCTAAAACTTCTCCTAATTCAATGGATGAAGCATCGACATGAACATTGAACTCCTTACTCCAATCTGGAAACACCAAGATAGGCGCAGTAACCATTTTCTACTTCAGTGTATCTAAACTCTGGTGGCATTCTTTTGTCCATTGAAACTTGTTATCTTTCTTTAAGAGCTTCTCCATGGGTGTTGTTATATGTGCATATCCCTTAATAAACTTCCTATAGTATCCAGTGTGCCCCAATGTAGTGTGCAGTTGTCTAACTGAAGTGTGAGGAGGTAGATCAACAATGATGGAAATCTTGGAAGGATCTACCAACAATCCCTTCTTACACACAATATGCCCTAGCAGCACTCCAAAGGGTGAAAAGAAAATACACTTTTTCAGATTCAGGGCAATCTGACATTGCCTACACTTATCTAACATCAATCTCAAACATTCAATGTGGTCTTTTAGTAGGCTAAAGATAGTCCAATCATCAAAATAACCTTCCAAGAACTTGTGTAGAAAGTCCTTAAATGCTTCGACCACCACCCTGGAAAATATGGTTGGCGCATTCTTGAAGCCAAAGGGCATCACTGTGTACTGAAAAGAACCCCATTATGTTGCAAATGTGGTATTATGTCGATCTTCCTTAGAAATCATGATCTGGTGATACCCTGAAAATCCATATGTGAATGAGTAGACCTCATGTCCTCCTACATTATATAGAACTTCGTCGGTAAAGGGTGTAGGGAATGGATCATGTAGACATGCATCGTTCATCTTTCTTAGATCTACACAAATTCTGATTTCTCTTGTCTTCTTATCTTGGACCACCATAGGGCTAATCCATTCAGATTCTTCAACAGGTTCTATGATTCCTACTTTCAACATTCTATCCAATTCAATCCTAACTTTTTGCTTATATTTAGGATTCATTCTGTAAGGTCTCTGCTTGATAGGTCTTTCATCTAGTCTCAAGGGGATCTTCATTTCTCCCATGGGCCCTTTAATGCCCTTCATGTCTGTGAACTTGGTTGGAAACAAGTCCTGATATTCATGCAATAGCTCTGTGATCTTGCTAATAGTAGCATCATCCCAATAGTCTCCCATATTTTCTAATTTAGGTGTTTGATATGTTCCAATATTAACTTTCTTAATTTTAATGGGTTGTCCAATAAAAGGTAGTTCAATCCCTGGTCCTTCTATGTCTCTGTGACCTTCAGTTTATGCAATCTTTGCATCTCTCGGGTCATCATCCTCGTCAACATTGATATTATAACATCCCTGCAACTATTGAAGAGGCACAATCCATTCATCTTCTTCTTTCTCAAAAGGGAGGTTAGGTGCCTCTTCAAAGACCTTTTGTCTTACAATTTGTAAAGCCTAATCTATTGTAGGGTACTAACTCTCAAATAAAAATGTAGCTATAAAGTTCTAAGTCATTCCATACCAGTCTGTAGTGATGAGGCACAGATCTACTTGAAGATACCAGTTGATAGGCATAGTATCCAAGGTGTTAATGAAATTATGCACCCATTGTTCTTTAGGAATGTTGCTCCAGGCCTCCTCGCAACTTTGCATGTGATCCTTTGGACAGCTCTGGCATGTGTACCAAACTTTGCATCATTCTGCTTGTTCTAAAAAGTGCACTGTCAATAATGTGTGACATTGTGTCCACTCCGCGATGTTCCTATGATGTGATCCCCGCCATCTAGTTGGTGTAGATTTCAAGGATTCATTCAATGCCAACATCATCTGTTGTACTGGTACCATTTTCTCAAATTCGGCTAGAAAAGTCTCTAAATGATTCAATCCATCGAATGTAGGGAGATTACTTAATTTTGTGCCAATCCAGCGAACCGCTCTGGTCAATATGGCACATCTCCATGTGGAGACTTCATACATTCTATTCTGCCAGTTTTCCAATGCTTCCTCTAAGTCTAATGAGCATGCACTTTCACTTCGCCAACTAAGATTTCCATTTGCTGTAGGATTAATGTAATCCTGATGTCTTGTTGTCAGTTTGTAAATGTTCTCTAACTCGTATGCATGGTCTTCTTCCCTGATAGGTTATGTGTATCTGCGACCTTCATCTGGGTCCAGAGGTTCAATGACTTTAAGGCCATTACCCTCAAATGTCATTCTTCTCTTCTTTAGGTCAACAACGGTCGAATTATTGAAATCCCAATCAATTCCTAACAGTACAGGATAGGGACATCTATCATCAATAATTTCAATCACTTCGAAGTCTGCAAATTTCCTTATCCCATCGATGTCTACAAGGACATTCTCTAGTCTTCCAAAAGGGCTCACCGCCTGGTGATTAGCCATCCTAAGCCTGATAGGAGAGTAAATAAATATAGGTTTTCACATCAGTGCCCAAGTCTTATTCGACATAACATTTACTTATGATCCCAAGTCGAGGACCACATAGTCCACGTCGTAGTCTCCAATCTGAGCACTAAGGTGTAATTCCTTGTCTGTCCTTCTTTTCCTTGATACTTGGTTCACAACTCTACTCAACATAGGGTCTATTCTCCCAATTTCATACTGTCTTACTAGGTGTTTTAATTCTTGTACAACTTTTTCATCTTTAATCAAATTGATACATGTATACAAAAAGTCCATGAGCTTTCTTACCTCTTTTCCTTGTCTAGATAGAGTAGACTGGTCAAATGTTGGTGGCATTTCACATTCCTTTAATTTTGGTTGTGCCTTAGATGAAGAATCTTTTTCTCCTGCAAATTATTTCCTTGCTTATTCAAAAGTATGCCTCTCCCTCCTTGGACCGAACAACTGTGCCTTTTATGCATCTCTTTTGATCCCTGATCCTTCTGTAGTCTTTCCTGGAGTCACTCTGTCTTCTCTTGTAGCAGTGCCTCCTCTAGTAATAATAGTGACTCTGGGGTCTTCACCATGAGTTTCTACTGACATTAATTTTAATTGTTGGTTTCCTCCTTGCCTCTCTTGGAGTTTGGAAAACAATACTATACAATCTTCGATGACATGATCAAACGAGTTACAGTAGTTGCAAGTGGTACAAGGGTTCTAACAATCCCTTGCCAAATGTCCTGGTTGTGCACAGTTATAACAGATAATCTGACCTCTACCTCGACCCATACCTCCTCCTCGTCCTCTTCCTCTGAATCCACCACGAGGATTGAAGTTTCCTCTTCTTGAGGAGTTTAATTGGGCATTTTTTCCTTCTTGTTGTGTTTCTCCTTGAATTCTATATGTATCCCTTGATATTTCATGCATGAGATCATAAGCCCTACAATCCTTCTCATCATGTCCCACAGACTTATAGAATGTGCAGTAAATATTGGTAGGTGTCTGGACATATTTTTGCATATAATAACACTCACCAGGGTGATGTCTAGTTCTATATACCTCGTACCAAGGTACAATAGCCTGCTTCAAAGGAATAGGTGCTCCAGAGGCCAAGTATTCATGAAATAGGGGACAGTGCTCCTTGTCATGGCCCTTTGATTTACATCAGATACAACAGATATCTTCTCTTTTCTCCTTTCCTTTATCTTTCTTCATATCTTCGACTTGTAAGGATAAACTATTTAATTTATTTAAGATCTGACTCATACATGGACTGGATTCTCCTACACGGGTTGCTTCTAATTTCATGGCAATCTGCAGAGCTTCAACCTGTGAAGCGATTTTCTGTTGCATCAAAGGAACTCGGATATGTGGCAGGAGGGCAGCAATGAACCATTCTTTATTTTGTTCATCTGGAATCTGAAAATTCAAATGGCCTGTCAGGGTCTTAAACCTCTGATCAAACTCCCAAACAGGTTCAATGACCTTCTTCTTGATTTCTTTCAGCTTTGTAATACATTGTGACTCCAACTTAGGTTTCTTGAATTCTGCACTCAACACAGTCTTAATGTCATTCATCGGTTTAGGTTGTGCAGTCACTATAGAAAACTTCATGTACCATCTCAGCACACGATCCCTCAAGGTAGTACTGAACTAAGCTCTCTTAACATTTTCTTCGGTGACTTGCTTAATGCTCCAAACAAATTCGCATAAGAACCAGTGTTGGTCAGGATCTTCAGATCCATCTCCTCTGAAGATGGGTAACCTCGTCTCATCTTCCATAGATATTCTTAGGTTTCTCAACTAAGTATGTACCAGAATGCTTGTAACAGTACTCTGATTTCTCTTACTACTATGATTACTCTGGTTACTTAATGCTTCTAAAACAACAGGAGGAGTAATAGTAGTTACTTCAACAATAGGCACAGTTCCTAAAGTTTCTGACTCTCCTCGGTGAGGTTCTTCAGATCCTACTTCCTCTGTTCTTGCGGACTCTGAGTACTCTTCGTCTGTTAGATCTTCTTCTTTTCCATTGTAGAATCCCTAATCTTCGTAATTCTTCTTAAATAGGTTTGCAAGGGGAACTTCTCTGAATGATCTCCCATTGTGTGTGTGTCCAACCTATGTGTCACTGTCACTGTCTGAATTCTTGAACATTAGCTTCACTATATCTTCAGGATATTCTTCTCATGCAATAGCATCTTAATCCTCATCTTTAAAAAGTGTAGGAACTTTCCTCTAGGTCCTTTAAAGAAATACCTCTCTGCTTGACTATACGATTCGACTCTGTCAATGGAAAAATCAGTAATGTACCCTCCAATAGTGCTATCAAACTAGAGATCCACTGCTCTAGACACAGTGTTGTCAACTCTCTTGACCTTATTGATTAGCATCGTTGTCCAAACCATAGGTGGTTTAGATCTGATCTCAAACTGGATATCTGCCAATCTGGCTAACCACTCATATAACTCCTTATGAACTCCTCCAAAGAAAATTTTGTGTATGTCGGTAAAGATGTGTCTTCCCAACCAGTCTTATGTACTAATGTTAGGGTTCTTGTTCTAAGCTTCATCGAAGTCCTTTTCTTGTTCCTCTATCCACTTTTGAATTTCTTTCTTCGATGGAAATCACCTTTACATTCCCTCAAGCAGATCTCGGTCTCGAAAATGGAACCATTTGTTGGCACAGGGGCAGACCCGGGGTTCAACTCGTACAGCGCACCAACAATCCCTAACTACTGGCCCTTTCGGCAACACCTGCGAAGAAGATGTAGTCTCACCCGAAGTAGCAATAAGGGGTTGCAGGACACAGGTGTCTACAACCAGAGGAAATGAAAAGTGATTCCAAATACAACGCAAAACAATCTAGCTATTCTTTACCACGCTTAAGATTACTTCGCAATTTATATCTCAGATCCAACACAGCAATGAAATAATAGTATATCAAATGGAAAATAACACAACATCAATCACATAGAACATAAAGATTCACATGGTTTACCCTCTCCCTAGGGATACATCCATAGAACTGTGTTTCTTGATATATTACATGAAAACATACAATTCTATCTGCGCACTTAGCTTGCAGTTCTCTTTATATTTCTCTCTTTCTCTC
Source organism: Picea engelmannii (assembly GCA_009831015.1). Taxonomy (NCBI): domain Eukaryota; kingdom Viridiplantae; phylum Streptophyta; class Pinopsida; order Pinales; family Pinaceae; genus Picea; species Picea engelmannii. The sequence continues at coordinate 240,556 of ML803955.1, read as the reverse complement.
CCCTCCTTGCACACCCAACTACAAGGTTGATCTTCTCACCCAGCTGAAGATCTTACGATCCAGAATCAATATGGTTCTCCACAACAGTAATAGCAACAATAATGACTAACAAACAATAATCGAGTTAGGACGAGAACGACCCTCCCAGGTCTTCTAGACCTTTATTTATACATTACATGGAAAAATTCTAGGTGTCAAAACCCTAGATCCAAAACCTTAGGTGCCTAAAACCCTAGGTCAACTTGACCCGTGTTTTTAGGGCTTCGCCATCCTATCCTTCCTTCTTTTCTGCGAGGTGCTACAAAGCATTCGTTGATGTCTTTTTTTGCTTGCTGAGTTGTCCACAATCCATCTTCTTTGTTGATTTGTCTTCCTCGATCTTCTCTTCCAATGGATAGTTTTTCATTTACTTTGCTCCTTCTTCTCTTCTTCTTTAACCACTTTGACCCCTTCTTGGTTTATGTTCCTTCCGTGTAGTTCATACTTCTCTTTTCTTCCTTAATCTTCACTTCCTTCCATAACCAAGGGCCAACACATGGAAAAGCCTCAATAGCACGCTTCAGTTGCTGGTAGTAGGCATGGAACACAGCGTTCGACTGCCACTACTTCGACATGTCATTTGTATACCACAAGGTGGAGAACCTTGCAGCCAATGGCTCCGATGGCTCAACTTCTGGAAATGTCACTCCTTTCGGCATCTGCCAAGAGACAATTGCGATCAGTACAAGTAACCAATTGAAATGGAATTCATACCCCTGATCATGTGCTTCGCGGTAGTCCTTCTCGAGCTCATTGACGAGGTAACTCTCCCAGTCCATTTGCATCCCCTCCACGCACTTTACTGCGAGGTCCACTACGAATTCTGTGACCTATGTGGGACGATTCTTTCTGAATATATTTCCAGCTATAAGCTAACAAGATAGGCGCACTGCGCCATCCTCGATGAAGGCTACCTTGTAGCCTCACTTTCCCTTTTTTACATCTCCATAATATTCCTTTATGCATTATGCCAGGGAGCAACTTGAATTCTTCCCTGAGTAGAATTGTTGAGGGTCTTGTCCCTACATGCTTAGTCTTGTGATCAAGTGGATCAGCGTCAGATCTATAGTAATGCACATGTCAAGCCATAGATATCCTCCATGATAGCACGATAGGAGGATTTTAACACAAGCGTTTATCTCTTGATGTCAGCCAAAGTGAGGGATCTTCATCACGTTAAGTATCATTGACTATGTGAGCTCCTTAATCCACGGTTGGGAGACTATGCGTGGCTTCTTTCGAGTCATCTTCATCAGGTATCTATGGGGCGCGAGCATCGCGTAGTTCTTCATGTCGTCGAGGTTGAAATCGTTATTCTTCAGAGCTAGGATCTATCCTAACTAGGGTCCAACTACGTGTATCCCCTTCGAGATGTATGCAGTGATCAACGTGTACTCAAAATCACATAGGATATTGTCGCAGGTAACCACGCCAGCCAAAGGCAGTATATAATCTGGCAAGACCGACAAGATCTGCTTCGCGTTATCCAGATCATGGCAGTGCTTGCTTCAATTCTCAGTAGTATGACTGGAACTATGTCTAGTTGAGGGGGATGTTTACAGTCCCCCAGTAGAGGATGCATGTATTCTTATAGACATAACTTTCTTAGCCATGAGTTAAAAGAGAATCTCCTCCACAGACTTCTCTAACGTGCTAGGTTCACCCGAAATTCACACTTGTAACCAAATAGATTGGGTAGGTGAACGGAAAAGCAAGGTAATCCAACAAATAGCGAGGTCTAGAAATCACAGCGTGATATACACTCGATTCTTTGGTAGCTTGGATAAGCACGGGTGGAAAAAAGTGGTCCTAGCGCAGCATCTGATGGGTTAAATAAACAAGTGTTGTAACGGATTCCTCCAACAGGTAGGAATGCCTCAATCAACACAAATCAGTTCGTTATGGTGCGGTCTCAATGGTCCAATGGCAGTATTTCCGTCAATAAATATGTTTCTAGTCGTTCTAGGGTGTCATTCTAACGATCGGGGTGCCTCCAACAGTCATATAGCTTCATCATGGCAAAGTCCCATTCTGTGTGGTTCTGCTATTCCAGCGAGGTTCAGGGCGTGTAAGTCTGCCTTCTGCGAAGTCTTCTCTGGAACTTTATGTAGTTTTTCTAACTTGGCTTTCTTCTTACTGAGATTTCTTGCCTTCTTTCCTGTGATCTAAGTCTCTGGATTCCTCTTTCCATTCTTATTATTATCTTATCTTAGCATAGTAGCTTCGCACTGCTGATGTGTTGTTACAGATCTTGAGGTTAATGTCCCTTCTCTTACTATTTCTGGGGTGGCTATACTTCTTTCTTGCATGGACAGGTTCTTCAAGCCTTCCTACGTTCTTTCAACTTCAACAGCTAATTCTCTTTCCCTCTATTGCTTCGAATTATCCTCTTTTTCTTCTATTAGTCGCTCTATTTTTCTAGTTATCATGTCCCTTAGCTCTTTCTTTTTATGTTATGTAGCTTCCTCCTCCGCTTTCATTTTGATCTGATCCTTCTCAATCCAAGTCTTTCCTAACAAAGGGGGAAAAGGGGTGTTGTTCTCAACAAATTTAATGAATTAAAATTCTTCTTCAGTCAATGTTTCATGAGCAATCATAGGTATATTAGTAACTTTTCCACATAGGGTTATCATCTTTCCTTTGAACAAGCCTATCATTCCCAATGAAGGTACCATAGTAAGCTTTCCAAAAATTTCCCAAGTGCTTTCTAGGATAATATTCACATGTGTTTCTTCATCCAGTACACAGTCTATGTCGAAGTCTTTTGTTCTTGTAACTATGCGTTGTTTTTCTTTCAGGATCTCTGGTAAACTGATGTCTCAGTGATCATCTATTACTTCTTTTAATTGTACTAACATAGTCTCTGACTCTTTTTCTTTATGATTCTTTAACATATCCTTAGTCTCTTGACCTTCTTTATAGTTTTCTTGTCTCATGTTCATATTTTCAACTTTAGTAATCATCCTTGGGCAATCCTCAACCTCATGACTAGTATCTTTACAACAAAGACAAAGAGGGCGTGTATCAGGGAATTCCTTAGCAAGATGTCCCGATCTTCTGCAATTATAACACAGTGTTAATCCTCTCTTTCTTTTAAGCGATCCCCAGCCTCTCATGTACTGCGCACTGGGATCACAATGATGGACCTGCAATCTGCAAAAATTCTTTCTAGGTTCCTGCATCCACTTATTAGTCCAAAAATTCTTTCTATGCATAGGATTAACATATCTTTCTCTATTTCTATCAAATTTATTCAGATCAATTATTTCTTCTAACTATGCCCTAACATTTAGACTAGGAAAAAATCTATCAAACATACCTAGATTCATGCTTTCGAAGAAAACAAATTCCACTTATCTTACCCTTACCAGAGCACAAAGCTTTAAGATCTTACCTATTTTCTTTAGATCAGGTTTCTTTCTTATCACAAAGCTTCGCAAGTCAAGCAGAGTACTGCGCACTATAGAAACAGATCTACACACAGAGCTTTCTATTTTCTTCAGTTCCCAGCAATCACATTTTTAGGTCCTGGCAACGGAACCATTTATTGGCACAAGGGTAGACCCAAGGTTCAACACTTCAACAGCTCACCAACAAAACCCTAACTACCGACCCTTTCGGCAACACCTGCGAAGCAGATTAAGTCTCACCCGAGGTAGAGGCAAGGGGGGTTGCAAGACTCAGGTGTCTACAACCAATATGGGACACATATCTGTGATTACAACACTTAGAAAAGAACCTAGACAACAATATGCATTAGTTCTTGAATCTCATTCACATCGCAGATTAAACCCTTATTAAAAATCAGTGCAATAACAATAAAGATCAAGCACTTTCAATCACTTAGCACATAGAATTAGCTCAGATCTAGCATTCATTTATCTTTAATACCATTAAGCACTAAGCAACAATGTCAGATGCATTCATCATACATTATAATAACAGCACTAAGCAGATAAACAGCATAAATCACATTGCACAAAGCATATCAAGACACAAGATATATGTGGTTCACCCCAATGTGGGACTACATCCACCAATGGCTTCTTCTTCTTTATTAGTCTTCAATATTCTTACATTCATATACTCCTTTTCACAAATCCACATATCCAAACTCCACAGAGGACAGGAGATTTGCGCGTTGCGCACCAGATCCTCCTTCCCAAAATCAGGTCAAGGCACAGATCCAACTCCTTATTAGCATAGAGCCTTACTCTACATAGTCAGTTTTCACAAAGCAACTTACAACCTCTTGCACTTAGCTCTGCAAACCTTCACATATTATTTCACTAAGCCACATTAACACTTACAACATATTGTGCACATAGCCAACCTCACACAATACTGGTGCTTAGCTCCGCAAGTCTTAACATACTCTTGCACAAAGCCAACTAGTCATGCACTAAGCCAATCAGTAACTACCTTTACATCGCTTAGCTACTACTTATTTATACATTTACAAAGAGGCCTAATCATGGGTAAACCCATGGACCGACATCCCATAACCCATTACATAAACCCTAGTAAACCCTTTGTTGGGTCCACAAGTCCGCAAAATAAGTGAGATCCCGCGATCTCAGCTCTGCCTGGGCACTCCAACTTCAACCAGCCTGTCGAAGTCCCAAAAGTGGTCAAACACGACCAATGTTTCCTCAAAACTTGGTCAAGGTCCAACAAGTATGAAGGTTTAAATGAACAATTTGTAAGTAACTATGTTGTTTAACTTCTCTTGTTTTATATTTAACGAAACAACAAGATATCTTTATATTAATTATATCAACTGTGCTTTGTCATGGTGTATTAAACATGCAAGAAACAAAGTCTAGAATACAACCAACATAAGATATTTGAGAGAAGTCATGAAGCATGGCTTCAAAAGAATGTGTATTGTACTTTATGAAAGATTCACTACTAAGGTATGTTTTTTATTTACGCAATCATGTATATATATATATATATATATATATATATGACACTTTATTTCTATGTTTGTAGATAGAATATGAAGAGGCAGAACATAAAAAAACAAATCGATCAAGAAAACATTAGGTTAAATAACCAAAGTACAATATTTCCTACAAATGATAAAGAAATGAGGCATGCACACAACTCAAGTGATGGAAATAGCTCAAGTACTCATGGATGACAATCTATATAATTGAATGTTACTGCAAGTTGTATATTTTGGAATATTTGTCTCTAAAAATGAGGGATTTTGTTTAATATACTCAATATATTGTCCCAATTGCATGAGGACATGTTACCAATAAGTGTAACAATTACATATTGGTTGCAATTTGATTATTGTGGACCTTTATGTTGTCCATTTTTGCATGACAATGGGTCTCTTATTCATATATAATAAAATGGGTTTTGTATTTTATTGCATTGTCGAATGTTGTAATATGTTACGATGTTGAATAATTAATATGTGTATGATTTACATTGTTAAAAATAATAGAGGTGTAATTTGTTGCATAACACATTAATACAATCATTATATCAAAATGCAATAACAAAAATATAAAACAATGTTATTATAAAAAGTATTTGATTTTGAGATGATTAATTGAAACTTTGTAAAGAAAAAAATTAATTAAAATATATACACATCAGTGCATTATATTCTTATGAACTCACTAGATGGTGCATGCCATAATATAGAAATCAATTCATTTTGAGCCATCATACACACTAGTTCCCATTAATTATACAAGCACATCGATGCAAACTATTGAGAAAAGGCATCATTCCATAAACGACATAATATACAATATTATTATTGTTTCAAAATTTTGCAGTGCTCATGTTTAAAATATGCACTGGGGCTCTAAATGTAATGTACGCACCGGTGCTTTAAGTTTAGTTTACACATTGTGGCTTTAAATATAATGTATGCACCGGTGTTTCAAGTACAATATATACACCGATGCTTAGTAAAAATAATGGCGTCAACATCTCACCTCAAATATTCAAAATTCCACTACCCTTTAGTGCACATGGTAATACAAGCATCGGTATGTGATAATTATACAAGCATCGAGGTGCACACTATCTTAAAATCATCGGGGTGTAGTATAACTTAAACACACAAGGATGCATGATAATTTAAACGCATTGGGGTAGGTTGGTTAAGAGTACACTAGTGTGTAATAATTATAAATGCATCATTTTTTTTCTTATATGAACGAACTAGGCAAGTTGGTTAAGAGTGCACCGATGAATTTAGATAGTGAAAGAACCAAAAAAAACCTCTGCTACAACCTCCGCTTGCCCAAATTGTTTTAGTTATATGGAACATTTGTTAAAACCGTTGCTTCAAATAGCGAAGGTTTTTTTGAAAAAAATCCCAAATCTTGTAACACTAAAAACCTTCGCTACAAGGTGTTCTCCTTATAGTGTGAAAGCCTCCATTTGGTAAGTTTTGAAAATTTTGAAGTCCTTTTTACATTTGTTGCAACTCTATTTTCAACCTTTACTTAATACAAATCCCCTAGTTTCAGTTAGGAAAAAAAAAAAAAGATAATGCTCAAGATTACATTCAAGAATACAAAATCTATTGGCAACTTATACTAAACCTTGACCGGTTCTACTTAAGACTTGTCCCAGTGTTTCTAATGCCACATGAGGACAAGTTAGAGACCCAATACAAGCAGAGAGAAAATAAATTAGATCCTAACTTCAAAAATGAAATATAGAACCCTTGGACCAACAAATCATTTATATATTGTTTGTTCTAAGACTTTTGCGACCATTTTTATGATGAGGTAGTTCTTTCGGATTCATCGCATTGGTTTTTTATTTTCGACATTTCGTACCAAACCAATGTGGTCCATCATCAGGAAAAGTGTTTTTAGATGGACCACATTGGTTTGGTCCGAAACGTCGAAAATAAAAAACCAATGTGATGAATCCGAAAGAACTACCTCATCATTTCTATATTGATTAAGCTATTAGAAATAGGAAGATTTATATTAAAACAATTAATTGCAACAAACAAAAAATGATATACTTAAATATCAAAGAGGAATAATTTTCACCCAAATAGTGTTTTGAATCACTGGAAATTATTCATGTCATCTTTCAGTATGATTAAATCATCTAGAAAGTAACAAATGGGAGTGAATATCATAAAGTTATCACAAACAATATAGTAGTGTTTTAGCATTCCTTGTGCTTCTATCATTTGTCTCTCCATCTCTTTACTTTATAGTGACTTTGAGGACCAAAAAAAATTATCAAACTGCTTTGAGGAAATAACGAATAAATAAAACATAAATGTCCTTTTAGGGTGAAAAGGTTAAAATAGAAAATTTAAATATGCCCAAGGTTCATGACTTAGGGAAAATTTAAATGAGGGTATCCTACCACCAAAGCACACCCTGAAGTATCGTAAAATACCACAGACTATCAACCATGGATCTTGCATCTAGGTTATAACTCCTAGGAAACATATCCTTTATGATTCACCTTGCTCCTTATGACTACCTGTTTTATGAACAAAAGTTTAATAGAAGTGAAATAACATAACTAAATGACAAAACATTAAAACATAATGCAATGTTTAATATCAAGAACCCAAAATCACATTGTTTCCCCATATTTATACTACAAATAAATTAGACATATGTTGAAATAATCACCATAATCATGCTACTACCAACATTCATGAACCATAACAAGAAAATATCCACTTATGATCAAGTAAATATGCTAAAGTATGTAAACATGTTTCATATGGAAAAATGGTACCAAGTCTATCGATGTCCACCCAAAAAATAATAATGGTCCTAAATATACAAAATATGTGCCTCATCATGTCAAAATAGTATTATTGTCATTCCAAACGAGGGCCAACTACAGAAACCAAACCAAACTAAATATAGGACCTCTATGATGTGGGTTCTAAGCGAGAAGAGGAAGAAGGTTAGGTACTCTTGGGGGTAGGCTATAGGTGAGTCATCACCTCCATCTGTATATTATCGAATGAAACAATCCATTTCTTCCCCCAAACTACTAATGAAATAACCAAGTGCACAACCCTTGAAATATTCTTTCAAGTATAACATGTATTCATAACACAGAAAGAAAATCACACACTGAAATCATCTAAGCCTAAATTTAAGTGCAAAAAATGCTTGCCATAAACCATTGCATAAATACAAAATTTATCATAATAGTTACACAAGACATAATTATAATAGAGGTAGCATTTGGAGTACTAAAACAAAGTCTATGAAGGTAGTTTGTCTCTAAACATAAAACCATAAAAATTGATCACAAAGTATGCAAAATGACAATCGAGGCTATGCACAAGGATTGGACCTTTTATATGTACTTTAACCACATAATTTTCCAACCATCAAATGAGGATATGAGAACACCATAAGTGTCATCAAGTCAAGATTGATATATAAAGGTATTGAATCACATGTTGTGCAAATTCCATCCTTATCTATTAAATAAAATATGGCAATATGAAAGATATCAAACTAAGGCTAGGTCAAAATATACTCAAAACTAAACATTGTGCAATTAGAAATCCTAGTATGCAATTCCATTCACCCTACCAAAAGGAATATGAAAATATCCAAAATAGAGGCTAGTGCTCAACCAAATTAACAAAAACCAACCCAAAAGATTCAAAGAGTCAATGCCAGGGTTCCATGCAAAACTTATTCCTATCCAAGTCTACAAAAAATGCCACCATTTTCATCGATACCATAATCAACAAGCTAAGTCAACAAGGAGGGAAAGGTGGAATGAAGGGATAGAGGATAATGCTATTCAATGGGCCATGGAAGTGGAGAGTCATAAAAGTGTTTGGAAAAACCATAGATCGACCATAAATAAAATGCCAAATGAGTGATGAATACAATTCATGCGGACAAGTAATACATAGGCCCAAGACTATATTATTTTATAAAAACTCAAAGACCCATAATAGAGATCAATAATAACATGTGGCTAAAGAAGGAAACATACCATATAGCCTACAAACCAACTAAACATCGGTAGCTATAAGAAATTAAGGTAGTAAAACCTTCAAAGGGTCATTCCATCCTGTCAACAGAAATGGCACTAAAAGGAGGGCCACATAACTGAATGGCTACAAATAGAAATTTGAATTCTTTCGGTCCTGCCCCACAAGTAATCTTTTCCTCCACAACTGATTCCCATCAATTTTTTTCTGAACATAATGACTTCCCTTCAGAATATACGATAAATACTCCAACTCAGGTTAACACTCACCATGTTTCGTCTCATCCCGAAACATCTTTCTCTTCTCCTCAACCTCATATCTTAACTATCTCAGAGATCGACTCTCTAGTCAGGCATTCAATAGAATGAACCAATCAAGCTCTGACTAGACAACGTAGCATACAAATCATACATTTTCCCTTGGATTACTCTCTACCTGAAAATTAGGAAAATATTCATCATACGGATCCTTATTTCACTAACCCATACTCCTATCTAGAAAATCATTCAGTTGAGACTCATGAATATCACGTTCGTAAAGACACATCCAATTTCCCTGAGGCTTCAGAATTAAATATTGAATATCATATACTCGTCGACGGGGCAGGATATATACCACGCTCACCTCCTGATTCCCCCTCTCACACCCCCATAAACGAGTCGGAGGATAATTCTGAAGAAGGGGACAGGTCTGAGAGTGAATTCTAACATAACCCCTATCAAGTGATTGTATATCAACCCCTAAACATGGTCGAAGCGAATGAAAATCAAAATCCTCCTCCTTACAAACCTTGGTTGTTTGTTGATGTAGTTGTTGTACTTGGAATTCAACATGAAATGCCTAAACACCCTGAGAAATTCCTACCTAAATTTGACCCCAACAAAAAGGATTCAGCTGACAACCATATTAAGAATTTTTTGTTGTTTGTTAGGTTACAAATCATTCTCCATGAAGATGTCATATGTCATTTGTTTCCTCTTACCTTTGAAGAAAAAGCATCTACGTGGTATTTCTCTCTGGAAGAAGCTTCCATTCCAAACTGGAGGACTTTTGAAAACTTTTTCCTCCGAAAATTTGGGGAAAACAAGACACCAGTCACCCAGGTCCTCGAACTATCAAGAGTCAAAGTTAATACCAATGAATTAGTTACTAATTACAATCAGCAGTTCCTAACTTCGTTAAAGTGAATCCCAAGGGCCTCAAAACCTGATGAAGATGTCACGGTTGAATTTTATACATCTGGTTTACCCATGTCCATAGCCATGTATGTGAAAAATTCTAAAAAGTATACTCTAGAAGAATCTTTCTAAGAAGCCCTTAAATTTGAGAAAAATATGTTAAGTTTAAAAGGTAGTTCCAATTCAGAACCATCTAAAGATAAAGGTAAAAAAAAAATCCCCACATCTAAATCCAGTGAAGATAAAAAAACCTCTGATTTGATGGATATGGAATCTCTTCAAAGAATTATTAAAAAGTTATCCAATGACTTAGTTGACCTGAAAATAGGTAATGGAGAGGGATCTTCTGATCAAAAAAGGATTTTCAAGTTCCCACCTAAAAAATATAGTAACACTCCCCCAACCAGCAAAGCCTCCCCCTCTCAGATGGAAGCCATCAATATGGAATATATTTTCTAGGCCCTTCAAACCTGGGCAACAGAGAATATGGTTGAAAATAATGATGAAGGGAATGGAAGTTAGGGACAACAAGAACAACCCCAGGATTCTGATGATCCGGTTGAGAAATAGTTAAATGGTTTTTGGGACATATATTTTGGAGAAGATGAAGAAGATGATGAAGAAGTACACGTCTCATAAAATGTCGTAACCGCCAGGAGTGTCAGTAAGAATATTCCCAATAACACCCCCGACATTCCTAATCATGTTTCTCCCACTACCACTACTCCCAAACAACCTTCTCTTTCAACCAATACTACCCCTAATTTGTCCAAGAATACTTCCCCCAATCCCAAAACAATAGATCAAACAATGAAGTCAAATATTTCACCTAAACCCTTGGCCAAATTGGAATATGACTTTTTAGAAGATATAAAGAAAACAAAAGCCAATATTTCTTTGTTTGAACTAATGAAAATTCCACAAATCCAAGAAAATTTCATCAGAACGTTACAAGGTAAGACTTCTCCTAGCTTTCGTGAATCAAACTCAAGAACCAAAAGGGTAATCACAAAGGTAACTTTGCCTAATAATAGTATGCCTTCCAAAATCCAGGTGGTGACCAATAGGAATGTTCATAATTTCATGGTGGACTCGGGAGCTTCATCATATGTCATGCCCCTTAAAGTCTGTGAGAAGATTAGCATCAAACTCGAACCATCTAACATTCATATTATCTAGTTAGACGGAACTAAATTTAAGGTGGTCAGGGAATTGAAACAAGTTTTGATTAGGATGTCTGCTAACCCGAAAGTTCATCAAACCATAGATATAATAGTAGTGTACATTTCTGATAATTATGGTATGCTCTTAAGCAGATATTGGTCAGCCATGTTGAACGGTTATTTTTCTACCGATTGGTCCCATCTATGGCTCCCTTTCAATGGTAAAATGAACCAAATCAAGATTGACAGAGAAAGATATATGAAACACGTAGTCATTGATTTAAATGATCCAAATGAATCAGTGATGTTTAATCATTCCATTCTTGGGAATTATTCATTTGAGATGTTTTTTGGGAATTTCATAGACGAACCATCAACTCTCATGGAATCTAATGCTAAATCAGAAATCCTTCATTGCACCAAGATTATTGAGTCTAGTTGCAATATAGTTGATCAAACTAACCATCCCCCATATGTAGAGACTAATGTAGTTTTTAGAGAGAAGTTAGAAAAATACATTGATTCTACTGACCTTTTGAAAACCAAAAAATCTGAAAATTCAAAATTATCATTTGAAATAAAATAAAAATGTGATCCTGATATGTGAATGTTATTCTTCAATGGATCAAAATCCTTAGAAGGTGCATGAGAAGGTTGTATACTAAAAGACCTGAAAGGTGCTAAAATGTTAATCGCATGCAGATTGGAATTTCCTTGCACCAACAACATTGTTGAATATCAGGCCCTTGTACATGGACTTAGGAAGGAGACTGACTTGAAAGAAGAAAAAATCAAGGTATTTGGTGACTCTGAAATCATTGTCAGATAGGTACGAAATAATATCCATTGCCTTTCAAGTCACTTAAAAAATTATCACTCTGAGGTCTTGGAGCTAATTAAATCTTTCATTACTTTCAATATTAACATCCTTCCCGGGTCGTTAAATTCTGACGTAAATTTATTGGCAAATGTGGCATCCAAATTAATACCATGATACAAATTGATGTCTGATTCTTTCTCTGTTGAACTTTTTTACAGGCCATCAATTCCAAACAATATCATAAGTTGGAGGGTCTTTGACAATGACCATCAACTCATCAATTTTCTACACCTCAAGGATACCTTCAACGATTCTATCATACATGAGTGCCAACACGACATACTGATGTATATTGATAATAATGATGACACTAAAGTAGCAGGCATGTCCAACAATAATCCCAAGAGAGTGGTCACGTTAGAAAAACTCTACGACCTTCAAGAAAAATTCAAGAGGGTCGCAAACTACAAGACCAACAACTCATACCTACAGTTTGAAATAGTAAACCTGGGATCCGAGTTTTCTCCTCAGAACATCAACCTGGGAAAAAATTGTTCTCCTAAAGAAAAACATGCATACATCAAGTTATTCAAAGAATATAAAGACATTTTCACCTGTATGTATAAATATCTCCATACATGATACAAATATCATACAACATGTCATTCCCATGAAATCTCAAACCAAACCTTTCCAACAGAAGCTGAGGAAGATGCACCCTAGTCTTGAACCTTAGGTTAAAGCACAGCTAAATAAAATGTTGGTAGATAGAATCATTTTTCCAGTAAGGCATACGCAGTGGTTATCAAACTTAGTATCGGTAAAAAAAAGAATGGGGACATCTAGCTCTATGTTGATTTCAGAAATGTAAACAGATCCTCTGAAAAAGATAATTACCATATACCTCCCATGGAACAAATTCTGCAATGTGTGTCCAGATCGGAAATTATTTCCTTGCTATATGGATTATCAGGGTATAATCAAGTCCTAGTAGCTCGTGAAGATCAACTCAAAATAGATTTCAAAACCAAATGGGGAACATATGCCTATAGAAAAATGCCTTTCGGACTGATAAATGTTGGAGCCGCATTTCAACGAGCCATGGACATTGCCTTTAGAGGTCTCCTAGGAGAATGTGTGGTAGTGTACCTAGATGACGTGACCATCTTCTCGAAGAATAAAAAAGATCATATATCTCACTTGAAGAAGGTATGTAATCGATGCAGGAGATACAGCATATCGTTGAACCCCAAGAAATCCATTTTCGTCATGGATGAAGGAAAACTTCTTGGTTTCATCGTCTCCAAACATGGTATGAAGATACAACCCGACAGGACCGAAGTGGTAACTAATATCCCTCTCCCTCACAACAAAAAATCTATGCAGTCATTCCTCAGAAAGATAAATTTTGTCAGACGCTTCATACCTAGTTTTGTCGAGACAGTAAAACGTCTACAAGATATGATAAAGAAGAATGCTCAATTTAGTTGGGGATCTAAAGAAAAAGAGGCTTTTGAAAAAATCAAAGAAGACATTAATCAAGCTCTGGCATTGTTGAGACCAGATTTTGATCGTGATTTCATCCTCTACACATTTTCCTCCCATACTTCTTTTACAGTGGTCTTAACATAGAAGAACTCGGAAGGAGACGAGTTTCCTGTGGATTTTATGAGTTTGGGCCTACAAGGGGCTGAGATGAATTATCCTGAAATTGATAAAAAGGAATATAAGGTGTTCAAAGATGTCAAACAATTCCAGCCATTCTTACTCAAATATAAAACTAAGGTTATTGTTTCTTACCCAGCTATTAGGAACCTCCTGTTACAAAAAGACCTAACAGAAAAATAAAAATAAATTAAAAAAAGAAGAGAAAATTGGATTACAACTCTACAAGAATATGACTTGGAGATCAAACCTGTGAAGATCATTAAAGGAAAAGGGATATGCAAATTAGATGCATAATTCCCTTGTGTTGAGTCTCATGAAGATTCTCTCTATCAAGACTATGAGTTGTTTGAAAAGGAAGTATGTTGCATCCCAGTCGATTCAGATCCATGGTTTTACGAAATGAAATATTACATGACTCATGGATCAGCTCCACATTATATGGACCCTAAAAATAAAAGGGATCTAAGGATAAAATCCTCCCAATATCTGCTAATACAGAGAATTATGTGCAGAAAAAATTATGATGGTGTCTTCCTTAGGTGCATGGAGAAAAGGGATGCTGAGAAAGTCTTGTCCAAGCTCCATGACGGACCCGCGGGAGGACATTACGGTGGGGATACTACTACACACAAAATCCTCGGAGTAGGATACCATTGGCCTTCCCTATTTAAATATGCTCATGCATATGCTAGGAAATGTCAGCAGTGTCAAACCTCGGCCGGGAGAGAAAAGAAAGATGATTTCCCCTTACAGTCTGTCATCATCGAGCGCCCCTTCCAGCAGTGGGGCTTAGACGCTATCAGGGAGATCAATCCAAACTCATCTCAGTTGCATAAATACATCCTAATGGCCATTGATTACTTTACCAGATGGAGTGAGGCAATCCTTTTGAAGACCATCAATGAAGATTAGGAGATTTCATTCCTTGTATCATACATCATTACCAGATTTGGAATACCAAACTTTTTAGTTTTTTATAATGCCAAGTATTTTTCTTCTCTTAAGCTAACTGAATTCTCCCTCAAAAGAAATATCAAGGTTAAGTAATCAGTGAATTACTATCCACAGGGAAATGGTCTAGAAGAATCCACTAATAAGAATCTCATTAAAATCCTCAAGAAGATTGTCAACGATAATCAAATAAATTGGCATCTTGTTCTTCATAATGATCTTTGGGTTGATAGAGTAAATCCCAAGTCATCCATTGGTAACTCCCCCTTTTTCCTAGTTTATGGACAAGAAGCCACACTACCAACCCATACTTTCCTACCCGCTTTGCAATTGGCCCAATCCGTCCAGGACGAAGCCTATCCAGTAATGCAAGAAAGACTAAACATGATGCTAAAACTCAAAGAAGAAAGATAAAAAGCTAATATGAACTCAACCCAACACCAAAAAATGGTTAAAATGTGGTTCGATAGATCAAATGTAGGCAGTAAAGATTTCCAAGAAGGAGATCTTGTTCTCAAGTGGGACAAAGCTAATGAACTTAAAGGAAAACACTCCAAATTCCAGAAACAATGGCTAGGACCCTATCTAATCCACCAGAAAATAGGCCATGGGACTTTCAGACTCAAAACACAACAAGGAGATGAGGAGGAACTCCCTGTTAATGGCCAAATACTGAAGAAATAATTCTTTGATCACTTATGGTGACGTATCCCTGTACATAGTAGTTTTTCAGTTGTAGTTTTATTTTTAGTTTTGCTTTAAAAACAAAAAAAATATGACTGTTGTTTGATGTTTTTCCTTCCTTTTTTTTCTTCGCTTTTCTAGTTTACAATAAACCCCCTACTACTGTCTGTTACTCTGGGCTAGCCGTTCTTTCACATCAGAAACCCATATTTTTCCCCCGCTAACAAATGGTAACACCGAAAAGAGGGACTTGTTCATCTGTACCAAAATAAAATCTTCAGACCCTTAAATTATGTACTTTTCAATGAGTTCCATCTGTTATTCACTCTTATGTGATGACTCTCATGTCTTGTTGATGTTCCTTTTCGAGCTTCCTGAATTTAGTGTCTTCCACATAAATCCAGTGTCTTTTCCCTTACTCCCCAATTTTAAAATGCATCAGTGTTTCGTGTTTGTAGACCCACTAAAGACAATTTGTCGACTGAGACTAGCAAATAAAAATGATTCTCGTATCACCTCTCTTCCTATTTACCACCACCTATATTGCAATCGCAATATATAAATCTATATATAAAAGGTGGATTCATAATAATAATCATAAGGAAGTTGAAAACGTTATTGCAAAGCATGGGAAGTACAAGTAAACTTATTGGGGCTATGGATGCTTGCTGGTAGTGAAGCAATGTCGGGAAAAAGAGGTAAAGAAAACACTTTGGTCTACGGCAATTGACTTAATTTTATGCAGTGGTGTCACTCTCAACACTTCACCATGAATTTATGAGAAATTTTCTATAAAAAAAAGGGATCAACTCGAATTATGTGGAAGATCGTTGATGAAAATTTCCTCTTTAAGGATTGCATAAAGACCATTGAATGTGGAGTCTGTAAATTGAATACTCAATGGACTTTTGGAAAAGGAAAATGTTGCTTCTACCTCATTGAGGACGCTTTCTCTTTTTGTAATTCAGAGATAACGGGTTCTCTCTAGCAAGTTTCCATTTGTTGTGGGGCATCCCACAACAACACCCCCATATTTCTAAATTATATGGTGCCCCAATAAATATTTTCTCCTTTTTCTTTTTGTGCATATATTTTTCCCTACAAGACCGGTATCCTTAATTTTCTAATAAAACCATAGCCTTAACTAACTCTAATCTTAGCACTCCAATCATTTTGGCTCTCATCCTACTTTCTTGCGCAGTGCCCAAAATTTTGTTCTAACCTGTCAAGCGACCACTTGCCCAAGTGGAATCCAAATATTGGACAGTTGTCTACCTCGTTTTTTGTTTTCTTAAATAAATTGTCCTTATCACTTGCAGAATATAATCGTGTTTCTAAGGTATCAAAGGAATATTACCTTTGATACCATCCTCGTTGAGACCCCTTTTAAACATCATCTTATCGCACTTCGAAAAGAAAAATATGATGGCCTTTTTTACCCTTATCATGTGTATCCTGCAAGTTCCCCTAAGCTGAGAGAATATTCTTCGATACATTTATCATCAGAGCTCAATTTTCCATATCTTTCAAAACCCCAACAACAAAACCCTAAAATCCAGTAAAACACATGGTTTAGCGCGCCTTTCTAAGCAAAAAATATTCCATAGATTTATTTCCCTCGAGTTTTAGTTCCGCACTCATCATGATTTACCTCGACGTTAGTACCCCGTCGGGTCATGCCTCAGTCCATATTATTATTCATTGGCTGACATGTCTTGCCCGCACATTAGCCCACATGTTTGGGAATATACCTTTGATACCTTTCCTGTCATAATTCAAAAAAATATCGATCTTTCATGCTATGAAATATTGACCCCGATAAAGGTCTTATCCGAGGATGTGTTTTAGCGCTCCCCCCCCCCCCCC
>ML803955.1:192860-215511 GCA_009831015.1 Picea engelmannii | reverse complement strand
ACCAGAATTGAATAAAGTCTACCATTCTTTCTATAACCTATTTTTGGGGAGGATTCAAGGAGTGAAAATTGGAGGAGTTTCAGAGAATACATTGAGTAATATTATCTATAGGATCATAGTACTCCAAGAATTGAAGAATTGCAAAAATTGAAGAAGTCTCAGGAAGCATTATCAGGTTTTATGTGATGATTGGTTGATGGTGATGATTTAATGTAAAGTTTTATTATCTCTCATATATTCTTGGGTGGAAAGAAGGGGCAAGGATGGAGAATTCACCTCTCTCTTGATATTGGAGGATTGTATATTCCTCTTAGATTTTTATCCCTCCCTTTACATTTGGAAGTTGTAGCTACCTTTGGAAGTCATTACTTCCCTTGAACAATAACTATTGATTATTTCTCATATATTGTGCATGGTGTATTGTGGTGTATTGGTGTAACTCTTATACTATCGTTCATTGCTCATTGGATATAGTTGAATGGTTTAAGTATAAGTTGAAAAAGGTTTTAAAATGTACTTGATATTGATTCACCCCCCTCTTAGTATCAACAACTGTGAGGTTAGAGAAAGAAGTGGTCGTAAAAGTCTGTAACGGAGAATCAGTCTTAGAGAGATTGCAATCAAGCAATCTCGAGAGAAATTTTAATGACTACTCCACTTGGAAGAAACACCAAGACCAATAGTAGGAGCAGACTATGTCATGATTGCTAAATTTTCCATTTTCTATCCAAATGTTGTTTTCTCCTAATATTGTGATCTTTGCTGGAAAATGAAGAGTCATTTTTGTGAAACGGCTCAAATTTCTATAATCGTCACGAAAAACGATTGAAAAGGGAGACCCCTCACTATATAAAGGGGGATCTGCCCATTCGAAATGGATTTTGGTCTTGGAACTTAGCAGGACAGTATTGTTACTGAAAGTTATTTTTTGAATCCAAGAGACATTCAGGATCTAAAGATTATTGTATTTATATGTGTGAATGAGATTTTTTTGTTTATGAATTTCTTTGTTTGTAACAAGTGAATGTTAGTTGATGAATTACTTCAAAATTAATATTTGCATTTTACAATTATCATGATTTCTCAGGATGAGTACAGCAATAGCATGATCATATTAACTTTCTCAATTATTTGGTTCATACAGATTATGTTATCAAATATTTGTATACTTGTGTCATGAACTTATTCTATTCGAGTAATATACATATTTCATTGTATTTGTTTATTATGTTATTTTGCTCCTAATCGGGATAGGCTATATTAAATAACATTAGTTTTAAATTGCATCTTAGATTATTGGTTGTATCTCTGCGTTTAAGGTCAGTTAGTTGTGTTTCTTTTCTTTTTCTCATTATTATTTTTTAATTCATCTGAGACCCTTCATTTCTCAGATTCATATTTGAGTTAGTATTTAGTTAGCTTTTTGTTAGTATTTTAGTTAGTTGGTAATCATGCCAAAATCTGGTCGGAAGTGTTATCCCAAACGAGAGCGGGTCTAGTTGGGACCTGTCACCAAGCGTTTTCCCTATATTGATTGAACGGGTCATTCTGACATGTCAATAGGGTCAAAGGCCATAAATCAATATATCAAACCCTGAAGTAGATAACCTTTGGCTTGAAAAAAACTTGAATAGGACTAAAAAAATGCAATGAAGAAGTGTCATTCAAAGGCTATGAATAAGCAATAATAAAGGTATGGGGAATTGAAATCACAAGGGAAAATGCAATTGGGCACAGATAATATCTCACAACAACAACTAAAATTCATCGACCAAGATATCTAACATTCAATGAAGCAATGAAAAGGGTGTGAGCCTACCTTTTCCAAATGAAAACCAAATGAACAGTTTAATTGTGAGCCCAAGCTCCAAATAGCCAACCAAACTCTACAAACAAGAAATATATAAGAAACAAGGCCATTGTGGGGGTGCTTTTAATCCTCCCCCAAAATAGTTACAATGTAGGATAATCAACAATTGTAGGGAAACTTTCATAAATAAAACCCTGAGATTGACTCGAACCAAAGAATGATGATAAAATGAATGGGAGAGCATAATGGGAGGAGGTAGGGGAAAACAAATATAGAAACCATGACCATCATCATATCAAGGATGGGCATTCAATATCCCCACTTCAAACCTCATGTGCATAACACTAATGAATGTCAAATACAATCAAATTGGTGGGTTTCTCATCAACTAAGTGAAAACCAAACAAATCTCAATGCAGTCACCAATACTAAGTACTATAATCGATGAAATAAGAGTGCATGATTCTAATGTTTCAACAATCATCAACCTTTGACAATAACCATCATCTATCGACTACGAGGTCAACAACTTACTAGGTAAGTCTAATACAACTCCAAAATCCACTCATCACTTGAGTTGTCATACCATCAAATTTAACTCCATACCCTTATCAAGGAAAACATCAAAAAGCATTGACCAATAATAAGTGCCCAAGTCATTCAACACTTAGTTCCTAGGGCTAGGTCAACATTTAACATGCAATGCACATAGTGTCAAACAATGTCTCCTCTTTGGTAATAGTTGATAATAGAAATGGTTGACCATATAAGTCACATCTAGGATCAACACCAAATAAACTAAATTATGCATTGCCATTCATGTGTTCACGCACACATATGGAAACTAATAGTTGTTTGCAATGTCCAAGTACAAACAGGATGCTACAAAAGAACCATAATTGTATCCATAACCATAACTAACCACCATAGTGCCTCCACACATCAATAATCAATTCCATAAATGTTGTCAATCACGTGATTATAGGTACATACAAAAAAAAATAGCAACCATAACCCATCAATAATCAATGCCATAAATGTTTTCAATCACATGATTATAGGTACATACAAAAAATAAATATCAACTATAATATATCACCATATGACAAGATCAGGGCATAACAAGATGCATCCATGAGAAGTACGATCATGCCCATTACATCAATAAGCAATGCCTTAAATGTTGTCAATCACATGATTATAGATACATACAAAAAAGAAATATCAACCATAATACATCACCATATGATGATATCATGGCATAAAATATGAATCCATGAGAAATACCATCGTGCACATCACAAAATATAGAACAAAATGAAGTTATTAAAAGCATGAAATCAATGTCTTTACCTCCCCCAATCATAAAAAAAAAATCTTATACCTATTGTGAAATTAGGTATTTAAGATAGGAAAGAGAGTGAAGATGAATTTGAAAGATTAAAGATTAGGTCAAGACATTTTCAAATCATATGATTAGATTCTCATAAGGATCAACCTTAAAATTTTGTAAAATTTAAGATTAGGTATTAAAAGCATGAAATTTTACAAAATATAGAACAAAATGAAGTTATTAAAAGCATGAAATCAATGTCTTTACCTCCCCAATCATAAAAAAAAATCTTATACCTCTTGTGAAATTAGGTATTTAAGATAGGAAAGAGAGTGAAGATGAATTTGAAAGATTAAAGATTAGGTCAAGACATTTTCAAATCATATGATTAGATTCTCATAAGGATCAACCTTAAAATTTTGTAAAATTATGAATTCATGATACTTTGTGATTCCAAGATTATTGACAAAATAAAAAAAAATTAAATATAATTTGATCAAAATACATAACAATATAATTTGTAGAGTATATATATATATATGTGTGTGTGGAGTGAAGATAGGAAAGAGAGTGAAGATGAATTTGAAAGATTAAAGATTAGGTCAAGACATTTTCAAATCATATGATTAGATTCTCATAAGGATCAACCTTAAAATTTTGTAAAATTATGAATTCATGATACTTTGTGATTCCAAGATTATTGACAAAATAAAAAAAATTAAATATAATTTGATCAAAATACATAACAATATAATTTGTAGAGTATATATATATATATATATATATATATGTGTGTGTGTGGAGTTCAAAAAATTCACATATCACAACGATTTGAGATATGACATTTATAGTGCCCCCAAATCCATCTTATGGATTGAGTTACTTTCATCATTGCTTGTTGATCATCATTGCTTGTTGTCCACCTCTTCAACTTCTTCCCTCGCATTATGGTTAACATCCATAATTTACTAAGACTAGAAACATATAAATTAAATTTAAATTTTTATTTATTACTTTTAGAAAACCATATAACTTTACCAATATACTACTTGGAAAAGTTCAAGTGTTTCACTGTGGCGAATAAAGTTTTAAAATGTTTCATGATATTCACACATTGATTTGAATCCCACTCTCATCCCAATATTGATCATTTTATCATTTAACTTCACTTTAAAATTTAAGTAATGTACTCACGCAACAAATATAATTATAAATTGTAACCATAAATAAATAAATACAAATTAATAACCACATTTAACTTTCAAATTGATTGATAATTTATTGCTACATGATAATTTATTGCTCATGTAACAACAAAAGTAGTTACTATCTTTATCCACTCAAATGTTAATAAAAGTTGCCAATGGCTTCATATATGAAACATATATTAAAATTTATAAAACGAAAAAAGAACAAAGTTTAAGTACAATGATTTAGTTCTCACATATTAACTTTTAGAGCAACCCTCGTCTACTTTTTTTTTCACTTTTATAGGTTGCATGTATTCCTTTTTTATCTCTCTTGCAAAAGTGGTAGATAAAATATGAAAGTGAGGTTATGTAGATTAAGAAAGAGTTCATATCTCTTCACCTTTTTTATAGGATTGAAGATAAAATAATGTTAATTTTTATTTTTTTCACATCAACAAGTTTAAGTTTTTTTATTAAAAAATAGTAATTGATTATTTTGTTGCACTATGTTGTTGGGTTGATTCTGGACATATTTGGATTGTACATATCCTTTTACCATTTCCTTGAATATTTCTTTAGTCTTTTTTATTAATACTCATTTTGAGTCATTATTTTTTTATTTCATATTAATTTGAATTAACTAAAAAAATATGGGTGTTGTCTAATTGTTCTACGAAATGATTTTTTTCGCTAGAACTTGCCGACATAAATCTGTAGGAAATCACTATTTTTTGTTTTGTAAAATTCATTTATGAATGCAGAAATGGATTCAACGTGTTGAAAAACCCCTAGGGCACTTGGATTATACAGAAATAATCACTCAAATTTGTGGATCTAACAATTCCTCACTAGATTTCGAGCAAAAATCTCCGAAAAATATCGTCAGAAAAAAACCATTTCCTAAAACATTTAAAATACACAAAAATACATGTTATATACAAGTTAAGTATATAGAAATAAATAATAATACAAACTAAGTATAACATGTACATGTTTTTCTTGCTTCCATAGGGTCACCTATCGATATGCATCAATGTGCAAAACTTCCACAAATATTTTTTTGGGGGAGGTTTTGTTTTCATGAAGCTTTTTGCAAAGGTTCTCTGCTAAAATACTTTTCCCAACCATGATGCCCAAGTCTTTTCCAGGGAAAAAAATTCGCTCAATTATATTATATCATATAATTTTTTTACAAAATACCAAATCTTCTCCAAAGTGTTTTCCACGTCTTTTCAAGGAGATCTAGTCAAAACTGTTCAATAGAGACCTTTACAAAAACTTTCAGACATCTTCGGAAGAGTCTTCAGGAAATCCTTAGAAAAAGTAACTAGATACCACTTCAAGTAGAAGGATCTATTCTTGATCTTACCAACAGAAACAAAAAGGAGAAAAAAACTAACATAAGAAGCTTCAAGAAACTAAGTTGACTAGTCGCAGAGAACCCTAGGCAAAAGTTAATGGATTATGAATTGTCTTTTGGACCAACAACTCCATTGGTCCACTTTTGGTAATATAGATTATCTTCAGTATCCTCCAAAGCTTGCTTAGATAAAGAATCAGCTTCAATGTTGAAGTTTCTATATGTGTTGAAAAGTAATTTTGCGGAAACTCTCAGTCAGCTTTGAAATTCTAGCTTTCCATCCCTCCAAAGTACTCACCTATAAGTTGCCCTCTTTTTTTAGCCATTCGATTACCACCTTTGAGTCACCTAGTAAATGTAGATCAGAAAGTAATAAATACTCAGCAAGCCATAGTGAATCCCAAGCCCCCATGAGTTCCGCTTTTGTATCGGTTCCTTTGCCGCAATTGAGCCTCCATTTATAGACAATCTCCTTTTGTACTTTAATAATTCCCCTAGCACCACACATACTACCATCCCTCCTGGTCGCACCATCAAACCAGGAAAGCGTCAAGTTCATATCGGCAGAGATTAAAATGTCCATTGGGAGCTTGTCTTTTGGGTAAGAAATGTTACATGGAGGAAGAGCTAAAATATTATAGATCATTGTCTGCACCGACGGACGAGTATCCTCAAACATAGCTTTATTCCTCTCTTGTCAAATATACCAAATGGAATAGGATACTATATGAGTAGGGACAAACTTATCCCTAATCCAGCTCTGCATACATTCTGGAAGAGTAATCCCTGTCCAGCTTCTATTTAATCTTAGTTCCAAATATAAAGCATTCCAAACTGAAATAGAAAAAGGACAGGAAATAAAAATGTGATTAACAGATTCACATTCTAAATTACACAGTGAATAGCATCCCGGACCAGTCCAGCCCCTTTTATGAAGTGTGTCCCAAGTTAATATTTTACCTTCCAGGGCCAACCACACAAATAATTTTACCTTTAGTTGTATTTTCCACTTCCACAATTTTTGTTTCCAGAAATCAACTTTCGAAAATCCTTTCGCCGAGATAAGACTTGAGTAAAGGTTCTTGGCCAAAGGTTTTCCTAAGTTGTCCCCTCCTAACCACAAGAGAGTATCCTACCTATCTTGGATTGGTGCACCCGACATTGATAATGCCCTTCTAAACTCTTCCCATTCTTGTGTTAAGTCCCCTGTCAAATGCAAATCAGTACTACTAAGACAAGAGGATATCAAGGAATATTCACCTGAAAGTTTATTGACATGTGCAAGTGTGAAAAAAATTGGATCCTCTAACTTCAACAACAGATTGCTCGAAAGGAAAGAGCAATCCCCCATACCCAATATTATATCCTTTCCTGAGAATATAGAATGCCCATTCCCGGGAATCCATCTTAAGCCATGCAGAATCAGAAATAAGACTTTTGAAAGTCCTAACCAAATTCTAGACATTTCGTTCTTTTTAAAAGACTTATTTCTTAGCCAATTAGTAACTGATTTCTGATAAAGATATTTATCCAAGATTACTATGTGTCATATTCCTTCGCCCATAAGAACTCACCAACACGTACTAGTTGCTAGGGACTTACTGAAATCAAAAATATTACAAATTTCCCACCACCCAAAGGATATTGGGAGGGATAATCTCTCCCAGCTGCAGAGATGCATCGAGTGGGATACACAATTCCTTTTCCACAAGAAATTGAACATACGGTTTCTAAGGAATTGCAAGACAAATCATGGAACAATCGCTAGCGACATCTAATAAATAGGTTGGCTAGAGAGCCCCGCTTTCAGGAGCGTAAGGTGACTGCCTAAATAAAGCCACCTAAAGCACCAATTGTTTATCTTATTTTCCACTTTTTTAATCAAACAATGTCAATCATACAAGTGCATAGCTCCAGCTTTCAGATAAAAACCAAGGTATTTGAAGCCTTTCTCTAACTCTATAAAGTCATAAGGAAAGAGTGCTTTGAACAGAAACTGTTCTTGTCCAGTCAAACCTGATTGATGGAATGTCGAAGTTGAAACGATTATCAATAGACCAGAAGTCTAACTAAAAAGTTTGAGAACTTTATCAATTTCCCACCACTCATGAATGGTAGCACCTGTCATTATAATAAAATCATCCACAAAGAGAATATGAAGGATTTTAATGGAATTTGAAACTTGTATACCTGACAGTTTACCTTCTCTTTGGCTATATTTAAGTAATAAGCTCAGACTTTCCATCACCAGGATAAACAGAAGCGGAGATAGGGGACATACTTGCCTCAATCCCCTAGTGATTTTGAAGAACTTTGTAGCTTCACCATTAATCAATATAGAATAAGAGGTAGATACAACACAGCTCATTATCCAGCTAGTCATTTTACAATCCATCCCAATTTGCAGAAGGAGAATGCACAGGAGATCCCAACTAACACAATCATAAGATTTTTGGAGATCCAGCTTTAGAATCAAAGACTTGGATTTTTTCTGATTTATATTGTGGATACATTCATGAACTGTGCCTATAGCATCCTGAATTTTCCTTCCCTACAGAAATCCCAATTGCTCTTCCGAAATAGATCTTGAAAGAATCGGTTTGATCCAATTCGCTATGATCTTTGAAATAATCGTGTAACAGAGGTTACATAAGGAGTTCGACCAAAAATCTCCAAAAATACGAGGATTGTTCACTTTTGGGATTAAAGTGAGAAAGGTAGAATTTAGTGTGACAGGAATAAAACCCAAAAGTATAGATTCTTCAATCATTTCCAGGATATCGTCTCCCACCAAGTCAAAGAAATGTTTAAATAATTTCACAGTCCAGCCATCAGGGCCTGGATTCTTATCTACTTTTAGGCTTGAAAGGATTTTCTTCAATTCATCTTTATCCACTGGTTTATAGAGAGCCTCTAACTCTGATTCCATAAACATATTCGAGAATAAGGTAGCCACTTTAACTTGATCAGCCTGACTTATATTCACTGGCTTATTATAAAAATCTTTAAAGTTTTTAGAAGTTGTTAATTTAATATTTTCTTGGCCTCTGTAAACTGTACCCCCCTCATCCTATATCTCCCAAATGAACTTTTGGTTTCTCATGTACCCTGCATAGCTATGAAAGAATTTTGTATTTAGGTCCCCACTTTGTATCTAGATGGCATGGATGCACTCATGCCACTATTCCTTGATATCCTTTAATAAAGTATTCTTTTCCCTCTCTAAATATTTTAAAGAATGGTCTCTCAGATTCAGACAGGTCCCCTCCGATAAATTTCGTAATCTAAAGGAGATTTCATGTTCGAGACTATAAAACCTTGCATTCTTTAAGCTATTATATTTTTTCTGCCAGATTTTTGTACTCGTTTTCAGATCTTTCAATTTCCAAACCAACCTCTTTTGTTTGCAAGTTTCCCTAAGATACAATGGATCAATCCACAGATTATGAACCAGTGTATAAAACTCTTTATCAATCCACCAAACTAGATTAAATTTGAAAGGAATTGCTTTGTACACTGGCGGTAAATCTAGTTGTAAAAGAATTGGCACATGATCAAAGATAAAGGGGAATTCTACCCATGATCTAAGAATACCTTTGGATAACACTAAATCTTCGAAAAGAAGAAACCGATCCAATCTCTTTGCTATGAAGGTATCACCCACTCTGTCATTTCTCCACATGGGACCACTTTCCCCAGTTGAATGTCTATAAGTTTGTTATCGCAGAAAAGATTAGTAAAGAAATTATTCAAAGAACCAAGATTTGATCGACTGCCCCAGCTTTCACTTGCCTTCAAAGTCAAATTCAGATTGCCATCTAACACAATATTTTTCAAAGACAGCAGACCCACTGCCTCTACTCTTTCCCAGAAATATTTTCGCTCGATGCACGGCCCATCAGTATTAAGAAGATTAAAATACCTTTTAGATCCAAGACAGTATCCTGTCAGTAAAATACCACCACAAGTTAGGTAGGGTACTAGATTAAAAAAATAGGGATCCCATGCAGCTAGTAACCCGCCACAAGTACCAACCAAATTAACTGCGCAAACAAGCCACTGCGGCCTCAAAAGTTAAAAGAAGCACCCCGCCTTGTCAACATGAACTAAGGTCTCTTGAAAAAAACAATATTTGGACGTGTTCTTTCCAAAACACTATGAACCAAGGCAATTTTAAGGACGCCTCCAGTCCCTCCTAGGTTTAGTGAGAGAACTAACATAATTTTTTTATTGTCAGGGCTTTCAAAGCTCTAAGGGACCTACCATCAGTAAGAAAATGAGAAGCAGTATCTTCTTTTAATTCAGTACTGGTTTTTTTTCTGGAACTGCGAGCTTTTACAAGGGAGAGTTCAATTCTCAGCGCCTGTGACCAATAAAAATCCTTCCCCCCTTCTCCGACCAAAACACGAGAGGTACTAGCTTTCCCACTTTCTACACAAGGGTCAATGGGTTTTTTTTCCGAGAAAAGTAGGTAAAGGGATCGAAGCTTCGCTTCCACGTAGAAAGGGTATGAAAGAATCCAAAATGGAAGAAAGGGTAGAGTCGTCCTCCTCAGGTTCCCTATACCCAGGTGGCAAAGGTTGGATGGCCAACAACTAATGACTGTAATTCTGACTGTTACAGGTCTCATGAGAAAAGGAAGTTTCTGGAGAAGAAATTCCAATAGAAGAAGGATCTTTCTCGGGTATCAAAACATTTGAAGGACACATAGGTTCCAAGGGCGAAGTAACCAATGGAGGGGAAGGTAAGGTAGAGAAAACCCTCAAGGAACGAGCAGAGTTCTGTGGAGCTTTAGAATCCATTAAAGGTGGACAGGCCGACTTAGAGATAGAGTTATTCATTCAAATAAAGGAGCTAATTGAAAGGCACTCCAAAACAGAAAGGGAATTGAAAAAAGTAGGACAATACAACTGTAACTTACCGATAGTAGTTTATGTTGGCTCCAAAAATCTTTTATCAATCCTATCATCTCTACTTTCTTCGAAGCCATAAAAACCAGTGTCCATCGAATAATCTGGAGTATTATAAGGAAATCCTTGCTCTTCAGGAAGCTTTTCTTCTTCCCTAAATACTTTACAATCTCTCCTCGGATGAGAAGTACTTCAACAGTAGCTACATCTAAAAGGTAACCTGAGGTAATTTAATCTTTTTTTATGGCAAAAACCACGCCATTCAACCTCCATAGTTGTTGGCATACCAAAGTGTACATCCATTTCAACTAGGACTTTAGCTACTTTTCTATTTGCCGACTCTAAATTATTTTTATACACCATTATGAAGTTCCCTATATTGTTCCTGATAACTGTCAAAGCACCTTCATTCCATAAATACAGAGGGTTTATAGGAAGAAATACCCAAATATGTCTTACCGAGAAATACTTAGTTTCCAGACTGAAGGCCAATCTCCACCTCTTGAGCATAAAACTACTATTTCCATTAATCCAATTTCTACTTAACAGTAACTTTGCATCTTCTGGGGACGCACAAATAATTCCAACCCAGCCTTTAGTTAAGAATATTACCTCAGGTAGATACCCTAACACTAGAACCCATACCTGTTCTATCCAAACCATAAATCTTTCCACAGAAAGGTTGTTGTATGTGAGTCTTCCAACAAGGCCACAAATAGCCATTCTACACGAGTCCTCTAAACCAATGTCAGCCCCCAATACTAACCTTTTAATAGTACACTTCACCATCCACTGTCTCCTATGCTTACGGGCTAACCTTGGCTTGGGAGCTTTTGAAAAAAACCGAGAATCATTACGCTTATCAAGGGAACCAGAAGTTGAACTCTCCTTAGAGGACTTGAAGTTGTATGACAACTCTGAAAGTGCTGGTAGGAAAGTAGCTAAAGAAGGTTCGGCTGAGAGTAAGGAGTTACTATGAAGAGAATTAGCAGTCACATGTCCACCCAAGGGAAGAGTCTCTTTCGACGAAAACTTTGAAACCTCTCCCAGCAATAACACACAAGGATAAGTATTAGTTTCCTTCCAAATAACCTCCAGTGGTTCATTTAAGAGTGCATTAACCTCCTTATTAATCACTTCTAATCGTCAGCTATCCATCCTACCTCCACTTGTAAAGCACAAAACCCAAACAAGAAAATCAAAGGCTAAGGATCCTCTGAAGAAAGAGGACAGGTCACAGAGTATTAACTCACCTGACAAAAGACTCTAAAGAAGACCACTTGTTCTGCACTTACCCTCAGCTCGAGATAAGGTGACGAAAGGAAAAATACTTCACCGGCCAGGGGTTCAGTTTCCAAAAAAAGTAATAAATGGCAGGATGGATGGGAGAAATAAATGGGAACCTAACTCTGGCTAAACTCTCAAAAACAGGAAAAAAAGAGACAATAATAACTAATTATAAGACAAACAGTATAAGAGATCCATACAAACCAGTCCAGAAACCTAAGAAATAATCCATGAAACCTCCTCGGAAATGACTAACTCTAGTCTTGCTTGCTCACGAATTTGAAAATCTTTGGTTTCTCGTTTCCCTCCATGTCCTGACGATGTCATAGCTTGAACCGATATCAAAGTGTTATCTGATGATGCCCATGTCTTGTACATAAGCACCAACATGAAAAAGTAAATATGGAGAATTAGTGCTCCTAACAGAAAGCGGAGTATTAATGAAGAAAATCATGGAAAGCTTAAGTATTTTAAACAAATTTGTGAACTCTTCGAACCAATGACATTTTGAGTTCATTTCACTACTTTAAATAATAAACACTTGTACTTATTGTATTTTTTTATGAACTGCAGGAGAATATATGTTTAGGTAGTGGTATCATGTTTCTCGTTATTAAAACCCATCATTCAACTACAAGAAAACTCCAATGGTCCAAGTCCATTGAGTTCTCCCATCTCTTTCGCAATAAGTCTCACTTTTATTTCAATTTCAATTTCAATTGTTTGATATGATATTAATTCCTTCGACACATGTATATATCTAATTTTCATATATTTTAGCTTGACTATGATAAGTTATTTTTATTGATACATAATTAAGGCCCTCGCCCCTCCAGTGCATTAAATTTTCACATCCCTCTTATAGTATGTCTCACTATATTGTTGTTTCAATTGTTTGATATGCTATGAGTTGCTTGAGAATATGCATATATTTAAGTTTGATATATTTTATCTTGATTTGTGCATGATCTTAATATGGGATTGAGTTCATGTGCATAGGATGTTCTACCATTTACAAATTATATCTCGAGTTAAAATATCATGTGCAATAAATAAATTTGGAGATCTACTTTACCCTACTAATTGTGGCATTCTATCATAAAGCTACCATCCTAGGTCATGGGCACTTCACTATATGCACTAGATATATTTTATGACCCTAATTGTATGAGGTTTTTCAAAATATAAATGGTTGAAGATAAATTTTGAGATCTACTTTACCCTACTAATTGTGGCATTCTATCATAAAGCTACCATCCTATGTCATGGATACTTCACTATATGCACTAGATATATTTTATGACCCTAATTGTATAAGGTTTTTCAAAATATAAATGGTTGAAGATGAACCCTTGATGTGTGATCAATGTCTCATTATGTCAATGATTGACTAAATTATAATCCTTATTGTATTATGTTTTTTAATGTACTAATATAATGTTGGACATTATGTCAATGATTGACTAAATTACATTCCTTATTGTATTATGTTTTTGAATGTACTAATATAATGTTGGCTTTTTCAAAATCTAAGAGTATAATGATGAGGGGCCTATTTATACTCTTCAAATGTGTCGTGTGGCCCTCCATGAGGTCAATATGAAAGAAGGCTACTAAAAGAAGGGAACTCAAGGCCCTCCATGAGGTCAATATGAAAGAAGGCTACTAAAAGAAGGGAACTCAAGGCCCTCCATGAAGTCAATATGAAATAAGGCTACTAAAAGAAGGGAACTCAAGGCCATCCATGAGGTCAATATAAAATAAGGGAACTCAACAAAAAAAACACATGAGGAGTGGTTAAGATAACTCCCCATTACATTCGACTTGAGTGTGAGTCACCCATTAAGAATAATTCTATTACCAATGATTCCTCATATGTGGGGGATTAATACACTAATAGAGAAGTTGGTATGGATGATTTTTTATGGGATACAAAGGCCATGGGTTCAATGTTTGTCAATGCATTTGAACAAGATATGATTGGGGTGTTGGGGGTGTTGATCATGCTACAAATACTTTTGTTGAGATCCTAAAAAATGTTGCACCTATTTTCACAAATGGTTAAAGTCTATCCAACTTGGGACAACCATGTTAATTTACAACTTGAACTTAATGTATGGTTTTTAAAACATATTTTTCTCGGCACTATTGAGGTACTTATCAATTCAAATCTCTTTTTTGCAAATAAGTATATTCCAATTGTCGTGGATCTTTCTAGAAATGAATTGTGTAAGAGATTTTGAAACATCCAACATTTTGAGTGGACAATCCACCCATCATCAGGGACAAAAGGAGCTCAATGATATGAAAATACTACGTTGGGGAATAAATTTATAGGGTAAACGAAAGAAGATAGTCATTAGAAAATTGAGGTGACTTTTGAGAGTCACTATTAAGTTAAAAAAATTGAAATAATAACTTTTATGAAATAATAAAAATATATATAAAGATTGTTCGTTGAGAAATCTAAAAAGGTTAAACCAACCATTGGAGGAAAAAAAGTTAGAGAAGGAAAGGAAATTAGTAAAGTAAAAGAAAATTACAATGGAGGAAGTACTTAAAAAAAATTAGTAATAAGTGGAAAAAGTTAAGTGATAAATGCATGTAATAATACTAAATAAATAAATAAAATAGAATGGTATTAGAGTAGAAAGAAGCGTATAAGATTATCGGGAGAAAAGATGACCTAGTGAAATGAGGGGCCAAATGTGAAAACATACACCCAAAAGGGTCATGGTAAGAATAGGAACGACAAAAGGGGAATAAATTAATAAGGGAGAATCAACTTATTGGTTGAGGCATTGTATGAGGGGATTTTATGATTGTTTGAGTTTATATCCATCCTCATGATTAAAGTTATTGGGGTGTTTTTCAATTTCCAACGCTTCTTGAATAATACGAGAGGAATAATAGGGCGTTGAGGCCAAAATTTTGGTTTGGTCAAAGCAAATAAGGTGTTTAGATTTGAAGGAGTGTTCAGCGATAGTTGACTTAGTGATCTGGTTGTGGGTAGTGTTGGTTATGTGCTCTTTGATCTGATATTTGAAAGATCTCTCAGTTTGGCCTATATATGATTTGTTGTAGGAGCAAGGAATTTGGTAGACTTATGGGCCCATCATAGGGTCAGATTTGTCCTTAGCGGTTTTGAATAATTGCTTTAGGGTTTTACAAGGTTTGAAAAAGGTTATGATATTCTTTTTGGCCATAATTTTGTATATAATATTGATGGTACCCTTGATGTCAGGTAGAGAAAGGTGAGATAGGGTCAAACACAATCAATTTGAACATAGTATGTGCATCCTTATAATGACACTAGACATTGGTATTGCTCACAATTCACATGACACTTTAAAGATAAGGTTCTTCCTAATGAAATGTCCTCCCAAGCACTTGTGAAGAGGAAAAACTATTATTGAAAATGTTAGGTTTTGAGTGCATAGCATAGCATGCTTGTATAAATAATTATATTATTTATAGGTATGAATACACAAATAAGAAAAAATGTACAAAATGTGGACATGATCAGTTTTAGAAATAAAATAAAAATAAATAAACCAGGTAATCCACATAAGATGATAAGTCACATATTTACAAAGGATTCCATCCACGAATGTGGGGAAGCATCCCTTAGGTTTCACCACAAGGTTTTTCTTAGAAAAAATATATAATAAGGCACATTCCTATAATCCTCGAGATTCAAAAGATGTTTCGATGTAAATAAATAATCGAGTTGCAAGGAAGGCATGCATCACATAGAGGAGAGCCTAAAGTTATGAAAATCCCATCTTGTTCAAAGACCATGAAGCATATAAAGGGCACATTGGGCAATAAATGCATACAATTTATAGGAAGTATATGGTTAAACCTATCCATGGATAGAGCTAACCCAAATTCCCTCTATAACATCAACTATTTCCTTTAGCCAATGGTAGTCATCAATGACAATCATCCCCAATGGTTGCTCATGGAAAATAATACCTAATTTTGTCCCTAATAGTTCTAAGGTGAAAAAAAGTTAACATGATGGATATTTGCATGCATTCCTTAATCGAAGAACTACAAAAATTATGAGAAAATTTACAGGCATACGGTGTATCAAGACTCATTCTAGATAAGTGGTTGTTTATGCTATATGGAATATGTGTATAGACGACAGATGCTTATGAAGGATTAATATTTTTCTCTAATAAGCTTGTTGATTTGATTCATTCATCCATTTTGTGAGTTAATGTAATTTTGGATTATCTACCATGTTGTCTCTCATGTTATATTTGTCCTATAGTGTTACAGGTCTAATAACAAAAGGAATTATGCATGCAACTTTTGTGGTCATTCTATGAAGTCCTAGTACTCGCATGAATTGAGAAATCGTATTTTGACTCCTCAAGGGTTTTCCTGCTAGCTAATCACACTTGGATTTTTTTTAATAATATGAACAGAGAATTCCTATAGGGATGAAAAAACATCCATATTTTATGAACTTCCATTTGGAAACATATGAATATTGTTCATCTAGTCAATCTAATGTACATACTAAAAAAAATGCTTCACTTTCTTTGTGTAAGCACATATCGTCAACGAAAAATATCCTATTGGCATTTAGGAGAGATCTTATGTCTTCAAATACTGAAAATCAATATTTCCCTAAAAAAATGTACAATATAAGGTGAGACCTCATGGAATTTTAAACAAGGGGATGATCTGTGGATTTTTTTAAATGAAGATTTATCTTTAAGAAAGAATGTAATGTAATATGTAACAACCCCGTCTTTATATGAGTCAAATCCTAAGAGGTGCTTAATGGTGAAAGGTCAATTGTTGAGCCTATAATCACATGAACATTAGAACATTTTAAGGGTGTGTGGATTGGATTATACTCTTTGTTTTATAGTTCTACATGACCAATATTTTCTTTGGTGTGATCATTCCAATTGTGTATAGTTAATTTAGGATTATTTTGTATTGTCATTATCCTTTGTTCATATGTGGTTGTGTGGACCATGACTTCCTCACTAACTTGTAATGTTCCATTTTAAAGGTACCAACAATCGTATAGTGGATCATGTTGAAAGAGATTCACATAGCTAGCATTCCAAGGTGGTGTTCATAAATAGTTCATATTGTATGTATGTTGGAGAAGGAATTTCCCACAAATTTAATGGACTTGAAATCACATATTTTAATTCACCTTGTTAACGAGGTTGAATTATCTAGAGTGGTCACTTGTCATTGGAATATATTCTTAGAGAAGTACATGAAAAAGTTGAAGGGGCTTGTTTTCCAAAGGAAAAAAATCTAAAGGGTATAGTATGGATAAGGGATGCATTCCCCATGAGTCAATCTATTATGATTGTGAGTATATTAACCAAATTGATGACATGCTAAGGGGAGTGGAATGATATTACTAGTGAGATGGGGACAAAAAGAGAATATGATATGTCGTAAACCAATAGGACAAGGAACAAGCTTCGGGACAAGCCATTTTTTATTTACTAGATTAACACCATGCATTTGCACCAATTTGAATTGTGGTGAATAGTACATGGATATCATATGTAATATTTATTGTCATTTCATGATTAATAATAATAATAATCACCACATAAATTGAGATGATTAAAAAAAAATTGTAGAGTGTGAAGGCAACTCAACAATGTGTTGCTTTATATGAAGAAAATAGAAAAAGGCGGAAAATAACGTGAAAGAATTTAAAATGTTGAGTGAAATAAATTGCCCTTATATTAACCATATAAAGCATAATATATCGACCACATATCCCAACAATTGGGTAGAGTCTGAGATCAAGAAAAATATGAATCGTCCAACTACAGACCATGTGACTAAGATGATGCACTAAACATAGGAATTGGTTGCAATGACTTTGGAATAATTTCTTGTGACCTCTTTATCATTTCATGTATAATATATAATTTATATGTTGTGATGCTCTTATTCCATTTATTCATATATTTATAACATCTCCCTTTGTTCACTCATGTGCAAGTACTTTACTTTTCATCTAGGCTTACAAACATCATTTTCACACCTAGGGGCCAATAATGAGCATGTCACTTTTGATTATGAGGTTGAGGTTAAGTTTGACCTATCTAGTACCAACTAGTGTGGCATGAACCTAATAGAAGGAAATTTAGGATACATCAAAGAGGTACAAGAGATCATACAAATTAATTTTCATTCTTTTAAATGTGTTATTTTAGAGTGGTGAAATACCTTCAATCATAATAATGTGAAAGCAAAGTGTGACAATGAACTAATTTTGTATTAACTCAAAAAAATCATTGATGGAAGTAAAGGGTCATATGTTTTTCTAATACACTATAACTAAGTGTTTTTTTACCAAAATGTGTTGAATAGGGATTAGTGGTTTGTCTCGTAACACTTTCCTAGAGTAATACATGTTTTTTTAAATAATATTATTATCATACCAAATGAAAAAGTAATTTAAGTTAATGAAAATGACAAATAAAACTTATTTGTAGTGATTGATGTTATTAAATAAAATTATGTTTTTCCATTTATAATAATTTATTTGATAAGATCAAATGGTGAGGAATTTATTTTATGTATTTAACCATAATAAAATTGTTCTATTAGTACATTAAATAAATCATATAACCTAATGTCATCTCATAAATATAATTTAATGTATTCTTAAATGTAAACCAACAAAATTACCTCTTAATTATGAATGATTTTGTATTTATTTATTTATTTTTTCTTAAACTTAAACAATACTAATGGATAGTTATCAATAAAAAAATTTCTATTTTATTAATAATAATTATAATACAGTCTGAGTGGGCCTAATGGTTAAGAACATGTGTTTCCTCTTAAGAGGTCACAGGTTCAAATCCAGAGGGGGGTAGGGTATGTATACCTTCGTAGACTTTACCAGTCAAATCGTTGGGCGGAGGGGGGTCCCTTGTCCCACAAACAAGGGGATCTCATACACCAATTTGGTGTGCTGGCTTGGTCGTGACCTTAAAAATAGATTATTATTATTATTATTATTATTATTATAAACTATCATTCTCTAGCCTCTGGCCTATAATTGGTGCATTAATGTGTCAATTAAAGACATGATCATTGTTAAGCCAAGTGAGAAGGCTTGACTTTAAAATAAAAGAGGAACCTCCACAAAACATATTTTGCAAAAGGCTTTTAATAGCAATGTTTTTGCAAATGCCCAAAAGCAAAATCTTATATGAACTTCAGTGCTTTAGGAATCAATCAAAGCATTGGTGCGGTAGAATCAACATAAAATATCAGTGAACCAAATAATTTTTAATTTTTAATTAACTATAATAATTAATAAATATTAATTACTAATAATTTGTATCAAATTTATGAATGTGATAAATTGTTTTCATAAATCAAAACAATGTAACAATTAATAAAACAAAATATCATGTTATATCAAAATTACTAATAATTTGTATCAAATTTATGAATGTGATAAATTGTTTTCATAAATCAAAACAATGTGTTGAGTAATAAAACAAAATATCATGTTATATCAAAACAAAACAATGTATCAAGTAATAATACAAAATATCATGTTATATCATAACAATGTTTTAAGCAATAAAATAAAATATTATGTTATATAATTTGAGTATGTTTAATGGTCGAGAACATGTATTTTTTCTTTTGAAATCATAGGTTCAAATCTAAAAGGGGTAGAGTATGTATACACTCATAAACTTTAACAATCAAATCATTGTAGAGAGAGTCTTTGTCCCACAAACAAGGGGTTTCATACACTAGTTTAGTATATACATCTTAAATAAACATTAGGCCATAATATTAATTAAAATATGTTAAGATGTAACAATTGTGTTTAACATGGACTCTCTTCAACTCGCCATAACACAAATGGTTAGTTCATTGTGTTAATGTTTATGTCATTATTATAGTTCTTTGCATTTCAATAGATAAGAGCATCATAAGATCAAGATCACTGAGAAATACACATTCACAAGAGACACAGCATTTATCTTGGGAAACCCTCTAGGGGAAGAAAACCCAGCAAAAACTTCCTTATCATAAATAGCTTATACAATTTTCAAGAGATAACTCAAACCAATACAGATATTCCTCCCCAAGAGATGCACCACTCTTCTCCCTCTCTCCAACTGGTAATTGCATCTTGCCTCATAAGAGAATGAGCAAGTGAGTTGTGTGTTAGAAGTGCGGCGCTAGCCTCTTATTTATACAAGACTGGCACGTGTGAGAGGGTTTCACTGGCAGGGCCGACCTCTCACTCTGGGTGGGTAAACCCATCTTTATTTAATTATGGGTCTTCAATAATAACTGTGGGGGCCAACTTCTTATTCTACCCTTTATAATTATCCGATGACCAATCCGCAAAAGGGGATTTGGTCCTTATACAATTACCGACATGATTAATCCACAATGGGGATTAATCCTAATAATAAAATAACAATAATAATAAGAATGCTCTTCGCAGTTACATTATTTCAACACTCCCCCTTAACAAAAAGGGTAATCTTCATCAGCATCAGGCGAGAGAGGTCTGCATCATCAATGGCATCTAGAGGACAGTATCGTCAATATCATCTTGAAACATTGGCTAGCATATTTACGATTCATCGGAAGTTTTTCTTCATCGGTAGCATCATCATTCTCGAAATAATGCTATCATCATCTGCATCAAATATGTAGCAATAAAAATGATACCTCATCACAGCACTAGGCTGGCACATCATAGTACTACACTAGCTCAATGTCATAGCGGTTAAGCTGGTAGCTCAGTGTCAGTCACATCTTGCTTTACGTCTAACAACTAGGTCAAAAGCAAGGAACATCATCATCTCGCTTTATGTCTAACAACTAGGTCAGAAGCGAGGAATCACAATGTCATGCTTTACGTCTAACAACTAGGTCAAAAGAATGACTCATCTTGCTTTACATCTAACAATGAGGTCAAAATCAAGGTACACATCAACATCTCACTTTACGTCTAACAACGAGGTTAGAAGCGAGGAATCATCTTGCTTTACGTCTAACAATTAGGTCAGAAGCAAGGAATCAACGGCGTCATGCTTTACGTCTAACAACTAGGTTAGAAGCATGACTCATCTTGCTTTACGTCTAACAGCGAGGTCAGAAGAAAGGATCACATGGCGTCATGATTTACGTCTAACAGCGAGGTCAGAAGAATGACTCATCTTGCTTTACGTCTAACAGCGAGGTCAGAAGCAAGGATCACACGGCGTCATGCTTTACGTCTAACAGCGAGGTCAGAAGCATGACTCGTCTTTCTTTACGTCTAACAGTGAGGTCAAAAGCAAGGAATAAATATACTCCCCCTTTCAGGGAGGGTCCTTCCGGACTATACCAAGCTTATCTTGAAAGTGTTCAAACTTTACACGAGATAGAGGCTTAGTCAACACGTCAGCAACCTGTTCATCCGTGCTACTGTACTGGAGCTTCAAGGATCCTCTCTGTACCATGTCGCGGATGAAATGATAGTCGATCTCTATGTGCTTCGACCTGTCGTGGAACACATGATTCTCTGTCATTTTAATGCAGCTTTGATTGTCACATAGAATCGTGGTTTCTCTCATCTCCAAATCAAATAGTCATGTCAGCAACTTTCGAAGCCATATAGCTTCGCAGCTAGCAGAACATGCGGCAATGTACTCTGCTTCCGCTGTGATGAGAGAAATACTGGATTGATTCCTACTCTACCACGAGATCATAGCTAATCCCAAACTGAAAAAGCTTCCGGAAGTGTTTTTTCTGTCAGCAACGCTTCCTGCCCAATCTACATCAGTATATCCACTCAATGTGAAGTCATGATCTCCATCATAGCTGAGACCATAATCCATTGTACTTTTAAGGTACCTCATCACATGTTTTGCAGCCACTAGATGAACACGTCTGGGCTCTACCAGAAACTGACTCAAGGTGTTCAATGCAAAACAGATGTCTGGTCTGGTGTTCGTCAGGTACATCAGCGATCCAATAATCTGTATGTACAGAGTGGCATCTATCAAGTCTGATGAAGTATCGACCAACAGCTTCAGCTTTACTTCCATGGGAGTATTCATGGACTTGCATTCTAGCATGTCAAATCTCTTTAATATTTCGACCGTGTACTTCCCCTGGTTAAGGAAGATTCTTTCCGGACTCTGCCATATCTCAAGACCTAAGAAGTAATGCATTAGGCCAAGGTCTTTCATTTCAAATTCTACGGCAAGTCTCTGTTTACATTCAGCGATGAGATTTTCTTCTCCAGTTAAGAATAAGTCATCCACGTACAGTAGTAATATTACTGGTTCATTATCCATGATCTTGAAGTAGAGATTTGAATTTTCTTTACTCTTGGTAAAGCCTAAGCTCTTCAAGAAACTATCTATACAGCCATACCAAGCTCTGGGAGCTTGTTTCAATCCGTATAAGGCTTTCTTCAATTGGCAGACATGAGACTTCCTGTCTTCAACCTCAAATCCTTGGGATTTCTCTATATACACTTCCTCTTCGATAACACCATTCAGGAAAGTTGTCTTCACATCCATCTGGTGCAGCTTCCATTTCATCTTGGCAGTAAGAGCTATAATGGTTCTGATCAAAGTGTATCTGGCCACAGGAGCGAATGTCTCTTCATAGTCAATACCTTCCTTCTGGGAAAAGCCACGAGCGACAAATCTTTCTTTATATTTCTCAATACTTCCATCAGCAACATGTTTTATTTTGAAGAGCCATTTTGATGAT
>ML803955.1:162158-189563 GCA_009831015.1 Picea engelmannii | reverse complement strand
TGGGGCCGACTTCTTATTCTGCCCTTTATAATTGTCTGATGACCAATCCGCAAAAGGGGATTTGGTCCTTATACAATTACCGACATGATTAATCCACAATGGGGATTAATCCTAATAATAAAATAACAATAATAATAAGAATGATGTTCGCAGTTACATTATTTCAACACATTGTCTATTATGTTTGAGTTAGTTTTATTATGCATTTAAATATCCTTTATATATTTTGACATTAATGTGTGTATATATATATAATCAATCAATTGATGCATATAAAAAATTTCTAACCAACTCAAATGTATTGTTATCAACTCCATATAAATTTAGCTCTATCATAATTTTATGTACTATATAGTGCATTAAAAATTTAGTTCATAAATTTTTCTTCTTCATCTTGAATTAGAAATGAATGGCATGAAAAATGAAATTATATGTTAAATTAATAAGCATTATGGAAAATTAAATCAACCATGTTTTAAGTAAGTGATTTAATAGTTAATTGGGTTTATCCAGGGTAGTGGTGAGAAGGAGTGTTATTATCCCCATCCAAGTTCAATTCCACAAGTGAAATGTTAAGCTCTTAATGATAATATATTTGTAATGGCCTTGAGTCTTGTGTTGACAAAGCCTCGAGCTTCTACAAGACCTGGTTTACCCTAGGTACCATCCTTAGAATGAGGGGAAGTGCCTAGTGAGTTTCCCATTGTTGTTACCTTCTTGAGCTCTCAATAAAATTCAGGGAAAATTGCATTCAAATTCAAGTCTTATCTTTGAAGTTTTCAAATACTCAAGTTTTTTCATCCTTAGCCAATTTCTCTATCTATTTGAGCCTTTGTAAATGTTTGAAATCTTTGCCTTTGTAAATTGGGTCCTCTTTTCCTCGTTCAAATTATGTTTCTTCTTGATTCCCAAAATTGGGCCCAATTTCTAAATTAGGCAATCTTTTCCTCGTCTGAACTCCCTTTTAACCTATGATTCATTTATCAATCTTGATTTCAAAATTGGCCCCTTTTCCTTTGTTCTAACCATTTATTGACTTTTGAAACATTTTCATGCCCCAACCACAAAATTGGGCCCGATCTCTTGGTCGGTCCATTTTCATCCAAATTCATATCTTCCCCCTTTTCTCCTAAATTCCTTCATACTGATTTTCGAATCAAGCCATTCTGGTTCAATTCGATTTATGTTTGAATCCATTTTTCATTAATCCTCCAATTGGGCATTTCTTATGTCTTCCCATTCGAATATTTTCCACTAAGGAAAGTTCCTCTCAATGCTCTAATTCCTACACTAGATATAGACTAAATTGTCTCATGATGTCTGAACCCACCCCATGTACCGCTTTAATGGGCAAACAACCCAACCCTTCAAATGTACTACCACCCAGGTGGTGAAGAGACAACATTGAGGTGCCAAACCTTCCCGTCTATGTGAACTCTTGGGGAAGATCATCATGTTATCCCTAGAGTTACTTTTATTCGTTGATCAATGGCCCTTCCACTCAGCACCGTTGAATCAAGCCCGATCTATTAATTAGGCCTGTTTTTCTTATTCTCATTCCTTGTTTTCGAACTTTCTTCCTGATTTTGAGATCAAGAATGATATCCTAATCGGGCCTCTTTCTCCTTGCTTTCGAACTTTCTTCTTGATTTTGAGATCAAGCATGATCTCCTAATCGGGCCTCTTTCTCCTTACTTTCAAACTTTCTTCCCAATTTGAAATCAAGCATGATCTTCTAATTAGACTTCTTTCTCCTTGTTTCTAAACTTTCTTCTTGACTTTCGAAATCGAGCATGATATCTTGATTAATCTTGTTTCTCCTATTACTTATGAACCTTCTTCCCAATTTTAGAATCAGGACTAAACTCCTAATAAGGCCTCTTTGCCCTATTACATTTGAATAAGTAACCCAATTTCCAAATGGCCTCCATTTTGCAATCGAGACTCCCTTTCAAGTTGTTTTCAAATGCAATTTTGTGACTGATATCATGATTGAGGTTGATTTTGAAATTGGGATCCTCATAACTCAAAGGCTTGAAGGATCATGAAGGCTCAAAGATTCAAAAGTTCAAAAATAATTATTAATACCTTGTCATAATCAAAAGTGAAATTCAAATTTCAAAATTCCAAATCATAAAGTGGTTTTTATAAAGTGATTGGGATGTGGCATAAAGATCATCCTTATCATTATAAAAGGATCGAAGGTTACTGGTCCCATGACAGAAAAAAATGATATAGACTCAGGGAAAGAGGCACAAAGCATGAACACATCTTAGGTGTCACCTCAGAAGATCACCCCCCCTTTGGCTCAAATGGCACATGGTCAAAAGGTACCCTCTTAATTGTATGTAGCAGTAGTTTGCGTCACATGGAGCCACCTTCCCAAAACCAAAAGAGGAAGTGGTACTCAAAGGGGAAAGCATCTAAAATAGCAATAACCATTTTCAGTTAGAATTTGAAAATATGGGTCTAGTTTCGTGGGATTAAGGTAGAGTGGCAGCCGTTGAGTAGGGAATTAAAAAAGAACCAAGTAGCAGTAGTTGCAGGCTCACTGGAATCTATGAAATTATCCCTCTGAAGCAAAACAACTCATTGAGAATATTGATACCAACAGGCTGCCAAAATTTGAGAGAGAGAGAGAGAGAGAGAGATTTAATCCTAGTAATTATGTATTGTTCCCTAACCCCATGCTAGGAAAAATAGTCATGTTGTTTCTACATTATTTATTTACCCATTCTCTCATCCTCTGTAAGCACTATTATGAGGTCTAGATTTTTGGAAGCAAGAAATAAAGGAATGGGATTAATATTTTGTAGTCCTCATCTCATGTCTTCATTGTATTTCAAAGAAAGGTTGAATTTATTATGTAACCAATATCGAGGAACATTTCCACTAGTGAAGTATTAATTAAAGCAAGTTATCCTTGTATTCATTCAAAATTTGTCTTGTATTTTATGACGAATGAGCCAATAGATCTATGATTTGCCTTACCCATTTGGTTTTCTCTATTGAATGGACTTGTTAAATGAGAAAGTAGTATGTTGCTTCTTCATGTGTTGCATTTCCTTTTGTTGGCACTATTTCTTGTGAATTCAAAAGAATGATTAAGGATCCCTCCTACATCAGGTTAAAGAACTCTACTTTTAGTAGTCACTAATTGTTTTTTCCTTTCACCCCCTATAAAGCAAACAAAAATCTTCAGTAGTTGTAAGGATTATTTTCATGCACCATTTGTCTCTACAATAAATGCAATTGAAGCTTCATAAATAAAAGTTGTTCTAGGGTAACATAGTAGGAAATATAACTTAAGGGTAAGCAAGGGTACCCTCCCTCTGGCTTGAAGGCCTAGATAAGTGCAAAAAGGTGCTCCTATACAACATTCCCTAGAATTGAAACCCCGAGTGAGAATAAGGGGAAAAACCTGGGGGACAACATGAGAAATGGAAATTGCTAGGGACTCTTTCCTGGTATAAAACATAAAGTTTGATTTATGCTTGAAGTGATAACAAACTGTACAACAAATATATGTGTAGTGTTCCTAAGAGTTATCATTTTCTAAGCATGCTAAGGTGTGCCCTACCAAAAAGGAAAGTCCACTAAGTGTGACTCCACCAGGGAAAGAGGTTACCCTAGAAAAAATGGATTCTTGGTCCATTGTTACAAGGTCCAACTTAGAAGGACAATCGGTGGCTTCACTACTAGACCTAGTCCTTGTTTGGTGCAAGAGGCAAAGATTTATAAGCATATCTCCAGGTAGGGAACTTGATTTTATTGTTATATTCTATAATCTTGTTGTTCGCTTTGGTAATATTCCTATTGAAGGTATTCATACTCCCATGTCATCTCCAAGATAGTATTATAAGGCTAATTCAATCCATTTCTCACCATTAATAGATTTGTCTCATGAGTTTGTTTCTTTTGATTATTCGCAAAGTTTGGATACCCATTTTTCCCATCAATATCCACTAGGAAAGAAGAATATTCTAATCCTTATCCCATCACCTTCCAACTCCATATCATCTCCTCAAGTTTTGGTCATCCCTACTTCACAAGCTTTTATATATTTGGGGTACCCACCTATTATTGGAAGTCCTACTTAGCCTCAAATCCAAAACCATTGTGTCCTTTATGGCTAGCACAAATCATCTAAATCCTTGGTTGGTAGCAAGGTGAAAACCCCTAGTATTTCCTCCTACAAACCAATTGGGATACCTACTTGATGGCCACCTTAAATTTTTACCCAAGTACAATGGAGAGAATAGCCTCATTACTGAATATCACTTCATTTCCTTCTAGGAATGTATTGATAATTTCTGTGGATGGTGATGATGTATTTTCTAGAATGTATGCTCTTTCTATAGAAGGAGAGGCTAGGAAATGGTTTAGAAATTTTCCTAATAGTTCCATAAGGTATTGGGGGTAGTTCCATGAGATTTTTTTAAAGAAATGGGGTATCAAGAAAGATTATATATATCACCTTATTGCATTCAATACTCTAAAGAGAAACAATTATGAGACTATCCTAGAGTTCACCAATATATTTTGTAAGTTGTATCACCACACCCGTAATATTTTAAATCCCTCTTATCTTGTAGCCATGGTAGCATATGCTACTACTTTTGAAGAA
This sequence comes from Picea engelmannii, assembly GCA_009831015.1. Lineage (NCBI taxonomy): Eukaryota > Viridiplantae > Streptophyta > Pinopsida > Pinales > Pinaceae > Picea > Picea engelmannii. Next base: position 184,936 of record ML803955.1, on the reverse strand, counting down.
GAATTTTCCATGCACCTCAAAGAAAGAAAGTCACTAGACTTGGATACTATATTTGACAATGTTGGAGATCTTGAGAGTAACATGAGATATTCTAGGATACAACTCAAAACTAAGTAAGATCCCCATAAAAGAAGAGATTCCCTTAATAGGAGGAGAGGAAAGGAGACTAAAACTTCATATACTTCCCAAGAAGCCATGTCAATGGAAGAAATTACTAAGTTGTTGTGATCTATGGCCAATAATATAACCAAAGCAAAGTAAGTATGTTTTTCCCATTCCTCCTTAGGCCCTACTCCTAGATATCTGAACCACTTTGTTTGAAACTAGCCTCCATCAAGAATACCCCAAATGGCCTCCAAAGAGAGAGTGGGATAGAGGATCCATACCTCCCATAAAATTCTAAAATTCAAGACAATATGATTGTACCCTTCCCTCCACTCCCTTCCATATTATGAGGAATATTATGAGCTAGCGATTGGTATCTTGGTTGAGCATCCCATGGAAATGAACATGTTGTTCCCTCCTGAAGACAATCTCATGGTTGAAGATGAACATGTTGAGCACACAACACACCCTAAAAAGCCTATGTCAATTTTTTTACTTTTTGGGTAACACTTGATCTTGCACTGTGTGATTTGACTTCATGTTGAGAAATGTTTTGTCTTTGTTTATTATCATGACTCTCATCAGATATTCATGTTTGTTTGAACTTATGAAACCCCATGAATTAAAAGGCCTTAACACCTGAATAAATAATCAATAGCCAAAACACTTCACCCGACACGCTCAAATTCATCATCGGAAGGAATTCAAATAAGGAAAAGAGTCACTCGGGAAACCTCAATCATTGAGTGTCGATCTTCATCCACATTGGAAAAAGGAAGTTTTTTTTTACATCAGAGTCTTGCATAAGGATATCGTCGATAGCCAATTCACCTTCGGCATCGGTAAAAGACAAGGGGAATAGACGTTAACAAAGAAAGAAAAGATATTGTCGGCAACTTCTATGAACCCGACGCGCTTATTGGAATCGGGGAAAACCTAAATGGATCTCAACAAACATTATGACCATGCTAAATGATATTCCCGATCGCCAATCCTCGATGCGTTTTCGGCATCGGGACTTTTTCGAGGAAGTTAATCTGAAGAAAGCACTTGATAGGTTTATCACCGATCGCCCATCCTGGATACTTTTTTGGCATCGGAAAGCTAAGGTTTGTTTTAGAATGAATAAATTAATGAAAGTCCCAACTCCAATTAATAAATGCAAATTAGGTCATCGGTCTTCAACGCCACATGTCTTTCCCAGATTGGAGAACCGTATGGTCTAGTTTTACCCCGAGTCATTCTTGGTTCCCTTGGTCTGAGTCACACCTATGAGTCAGCTTTTTCCATGGAAACATTGTACGGTGAGATTGATCGACGTCAGATATTTTTGCAGAAGGACATCAACGAAAATGTTCATAGCACATCCCCAATCCCCGATCCACCCATTGAGAGAGCGACACGATGGGATGTTTTAGCATTAGACACAATCAAAGTTTGAGAATTTAAAGAGCTAATTAATACCAAATCCTGCATTAGTTGCTACCTCATGCACCAATCAAAACAATCATTTGAAATTACCGATAGACCACATCACCCCCCGCGCCTCCACTGTCAACCCACGATGAATTTAAGTTATGGCGATTCAGCGGCAGATTTGTTTAAATTTCACTCATCACCTGAATTTAACAGTTGATGTGACATGGTAAGTTCTTCCCTGGTTTAAATTCTCTTGAACCGTTGTAAACAAAATCATTATGCGTACAAGGAAATTCAAAGCATCCGAAGAAGAAAGGTGAGTAATTCGAAAGCTGTAGAGATCCCGTGAGTATCAAAATAACCAGGTTTAGCAAGCTTTACAAGTATGTATTCAAGTGTGTGGATTTTATATGGTTACAATTCATATTTTTATCTGGTTTTGTTCTTTACACGATCTCTAAAATTTTAGTTTGAGTTGGAGGAACAATGTCTCCAATAAATCCAACCACTAGACAATCGTCGAGGGCACTGAAGCTTAAATAACCAGAGGTAGGTGAAGGCTCCTCTCCAGGGGTCGCAAAATAATTATAATACACACTGAGACTGGAGCCTGTCATTAAGACAGCCACAAAGAAGTTTTTCATCCAACCTCCGACCTTTGGAGATATAGAGGCAAGCACAGGGTCCAAGACAGCACTCTTACATTGGGGAGAGCTCTTTAAAAATATCATTCGGGAGGAATACCCAAAATATATCCCACACAGTGATCCAGATGTGAGAGCACTCGACGACGAGGTGTTTTCGAACATCCAACGGTCATACCTGCATATGGTGGCAATAAAAACCCTCGTTTTCCCTGTATAGAACTCTTGAATTGGATCGTCGATGACACAGACACACAGAAGTGTTTAATCAATTATGAAAATGGTGGGTGTGTTGGGGTGTTCCTTCCGATAGAAGTCCAGAAATATTACAAACTCCGAGACCCCGAGGAGCATCTAAATAAAGATTTCATTGTGAAGTTCTACAGGCACCACGACACTAGTCGGTTGATGGCCTCATGGTGGAGGGAAGACAAGAAATACATCGATCGTAGCACTGGATGGTACCAGACATCCAACTTAAGGGAGCAATACATTTATGTGATGGCTCTCATCTATCAATTATATGGAGAGAAGGATTGCTCCAGATTTTCAAAGGCATGAATGCCTTTAGCTTATAGAGTGGCAATCTTTGGGAGTGGTTTCAACTGGGGTGCAATCATTTCTAAACAATTGAGCATCTGTATACAATAGGCTCAGATGTTGAAGGAAGGAGAGAAACTAGTTTTCTACATGGTTTCATATCTGCTCGATGTCATGTGCGCCAGAAACATCTTTGTCGGCATTAATCTGAGTTGGCATGTCACAGAGCTCCCAGTCCATGTTTATTTTAGCGTGCTATGGGAGAAAAGGTATAAAAGGTATTACTCCCTCATCATGCGATGAATTCATCGCATGAATTTATTTCATTCTTTTTAAGAAGGAATTCCTGAGACTATCGGTTGTAGCCAAGAAAATTATTTCCAAAGTAGGCCACTGGTACATGGACGAGTGTGACACTTACATCAGGGTGTTTGGGGCCACTAGAGCACCACATATCCTACCAGTGCATGTCCCAGACCAGATTTTAGTAGGATAAATATTCTATCAAACCATCCTGCAAGGCTACAACACCACCCTGGTCAAGGACAAGAAGCGGGCTTTCATTCCGTATGGTTTCCATGTAGGTTTCTACTTGGTTAAAGATACATCTCAAGCCAAATAAGAAGGGTTGATCCAGCTCGAGTTCAGGTTCCAGACAATTCAGCTCCACAAGCATGACCCAAAGGGATTGGTCTTGCAACACACCTCACAAGTGTCATGTTGTTGGTTGTACGCCCACGACAAATTTGAAGATGAAGTCTTCACAGAAAATGCCCAGGATTGGGACGAGGTGGTAGCAAGGATGGTCAACCCCAAAATGACTAGGCTCAGGGCCATGATCCTGGATGAACAGGTGATGACCATAGAGGAATTTTCTCAAGAGGCCCTCGAAGCTAGAGAAGAAATCAGTGCGGCAGAAGCAACAGAGGTTCCTTTGGTGGCCCCGGTGCAGGATAGAGGTTTCCCTATGACACCAAACACACAGGCAAGGGGATAGCTCATGATAGAACAGGCACAATGGGTAATTTATTAGTTGCAATATGACCCAGACCTCATAGAAATGACAGGGTCCCCTACCGACAACCCAGATGAAAGTCGGCTAGGTCCAAGTGGCCCTGAGGTAATAGAAATTGATGAAATCTTCGGGTTAGATAACCCTGAAATTACAACACCACAGACCAGATCACCGGGGGATGTTTCATCTCAGCCAAAGATAGTAGGAACATCAGGGAGAACAAGTGCACCAAATCCCCTCCGCGAATTGATAAACATCTATGATGATGAAGAAAGTCTGGAGGTATCCCTGGTGACTCATGTGCAGATCATAGAGGAAAAGGAGCCTGAGAAGGCATCTTCCCCAGCTCCCGACTCTCAAATTTTGAGCCCTTCATAGAATGACTAGGAGGCCGAAAGTGTCTTAGACACTGAACTACTCGAGGTACCAGAAATTCAAAAGGGCAGTCTGATGGAAGAGCCAGGATCGGGCGAACAAAAAGAAGAAGCTCCTTAGCAGGAAATCGACATCTCAATGGCTAATTATCAAGTAAGTATTGAGCCTACCCCCAATGCTTCAATTTCAACTGGTACTCAACCTCCCAATGAGAAACAAACAGAGGTCAGGCCTTCAGAACACATGGAGGAGGTTCAAGAACCCAGTCTTGAACAAATATACACTATCAGGAGTCTGGGAAATATGCTCACCTGGGGAGATTAGTAAATCCTCGAACCCGTGGATGAATTCACTGACATACACACCATCACTTATGACCGAAAAAGGAAATCTATCATGCAGAGAACCACCAAGAAGAGGAGGATCACTCTAGATCGCTCCATCCTCATCACCATGGAGGAAAAATTGATCAACATAAAGCATGCCAATACATCTGAACTTATCGGCGCAGGGATGGAAATCATAGATGCCACCCTGGACAGAGAGAAAAGGGATGAAGAGGAGTTGGTTGTTTCTCTAAAGGAATTGGAACATTTGCGCCACTTGGATAAATATTACCATGACACAACACAGGCCGCGGTGTTCCTGAGAAGCGAATTCCAGGAGGCCTATGGAAAATTTACAGATGAATGGCACATATTCACTACAAGGATAGTCGACCTTCAATAAGACACCCTCATGGCACTGACGATGTGCAAGGATATGGAGAGGTGGTACGAGAAAGCACACCAATCCGTGGAAAGGATCGACTATATCAGTGTGATACAATAGGGTTGAGATGCCGAAGAGCACGGCATCTGAGTGCTAAGGGAAAGCAGCATCGAACGCATAATGAAATCGGTCGAATATTGGGTAAAAATAGTTGAGGAACCTCATCGGGAAATCCAAGAGAAATGGGTCGAGTGTGAGAAAAGTTGGACCAAGATCAATCGGGTAATGAGATACATCAGCCTCCATGAATTTGAAACACTCGATGACTTTGTCGACTTACGCGACATAGTCAAATCACATGCCGAACAAGACTCATCATGGGCTGCGGAAATAGCAAAGGTGGCAGACATGGCATCAGGACAAGTGCAGAAGTTCATGGAGCACCTGATCAAAGCTTGAGCCATGTTGCAGCAGTTAAGTGCCAGAATAGTCAAGTATCGGGCACGAGCAGTATAGATAAGAGAGATCCTTTTGGATCCAATGGAACATCATAGATTCCCATATGCTAACACATGTGAGGATCTCTTCGTCAAGCGGTAGGAGTACGAGAAGAGTCATCCACTCAAGTGAGATCATTTGATGACTCTTTGAAGACTGATAGAAGAAAGTGCCATGTGGCGAGTTTTGTTTTACTTAGCTACACTTTAATAGTTATTTTTAGTTAATAGTATGTTATAAATAGGAGGATCGACCTGTTAGCAAAAGGTCGATGGTTGTTGGAAATACCCTCATTTTTGGATTTGTAAAGAACTATTTCAGAGCTTCCTTAATTGAGAAGTCTTGTTTAGGACCAGAGACAAGTTTGTGTTTTTCATCAAAAGTGTGTTTGATTGGATGTGGAGAAGAATTATTCATGATTTCATCTCATGAATGGATCTTGTAACGAGTAAGAGCTTCTAAATCTATTGATAAGTTATCTGATTCAATGTTTTTTTACAGTTCTTGTCTTTAATGATGAAAAGTAAATCATTGTGTTAATATGTGATTGATGATTAGAGTTAAGGAAACTATCCTTCTTTCCATCGTTTATCGTGTGCATGTTTTCTACTGATAAATTGTGTCTCGGTCAATAATTGGAACACCAACAGGTTAATGTATTAGTATTAGGCCTGTGGTAGAGAATCATTGTCTGCATGCTAGAGTGAAAGGGTTATCCCAAGCTCATCCTTCTCCAATAGTTAAGTTTTCCCACCTTGTTACCTATTTGTTTTATACTGGCTTTGATCTCGTATCAGTCCCACCTATAAGAGAAAATACAAAAAAGAGAATGTTTGAATTGAAGGAGAATTTTTCACTAGAAAACATAAAGCCCATTGATTATTTGGCCCGATCGCAAGATCTGGAGAACCATTCCACTATTAAACATTGCAGAGTCTAATTGGGCCTTGGTGGCAGTTTTGGTTCATGTTGTTGAGTTAAAGGGATTTAGGACCCCTCAACAGAATTGGCGCTAGAAGGAGGGTCTGAGAATGAATGGTTGACAATATATTTAACATAATATTCCACACAACTTGTAGATTCAAAACAGCCCACATGCACGGCTAGTCATTCCCAATATATCCCACACACACTAAGTACTCCTAAAATGAGTAACTCACCCCAGCATGAGGAAGAACATATGTTCCCTGATATACCTTACACTCTTCCTCATGAGGAGTTGAACCAATTTAGAATAATCACAAGAGCTTACGCCTGACAGATCGATGCATTGCCCTTAGCCATGTTCCTTCCTTGAAGAAAACAAATAAGCAGACTAGTGGTTGAGTCCCCCAACCAGTTTTTTGTGCACATAGTAAAATACCTGATAGATTTTTCCCTCACCAAAATCGAGCATCCTCTTAATCTAATCCCTGAAACGCCAGCAGACAACTTCTTCGAGCCTGACGAATTTTCGAAAGAGGAAGGGTTTAACTCAGAATGCTCAGTTTTGGGATCTAAAGACATGGAAGATAACAATGACCATAATGAATAAAGGGGAAACCCACCTCAGAATAATCAAACCTGGTTGGCCAGATATGATTTGGCCATCCCTGGACAGGTACATAACCTTCCCCGACATCCAAAGAAGTTACTCCCTAAATTTGACCCTGAAACCTCAGGATTGCCTGAACACCATATCAAAAAGTTCATACTGGCTATTAGACTGATGAATGTTCAACATGAAGACATAGTATGTAGTATTTTTCCCTACAGTTTCGATAATTCATCCTCCACGTGGTATTTTAACTTACCTGTAGGATCCATAACTAGTTGGACGAAGTTTCAAAAGGATTTTCTAGACAAATTTGTAGAAGAAACCACTACATGAGCTTTGATGGTTGAGTTGTTCGCCACCACCATGAGTTCAAAGGAGAAGGTTAAAGATTTCAATCAAACATTTACCACCATCTTAAACAAATTCCAACTCGAAGCTAAACCTACTCAACAGTTGCAAATCGAAGTATACGCTAATGCTCTCCTAGCTTCTATTTGAATGTTTGTGAAAAGGGATACCAAACCAACTTTAGCTGAGAATTTTGAAGAAGCCAAAATGATAGAATTTCAAATGAAGGGATGTAAAGAAGGTCAGGTCTCATTAGTCAAGAAATAAGTTCAACCTCCTCCCAGGAGAGGACTATTGTTGACTAGACCCCCAGGGAAACAAACAAAACAAGGTCCTGAAAAGGGAAGTGGGGACATAGAAGACCTACAACGCATGGTCAAGAAGTTGTCAAACGAGATCATATACATGAAAAGAAGTGCAGGGGAAGGAAACCAAGGCCAGAGACCATATAAACCTTTTTTCAAAAGGAATCCATTGTTCAAAGCAATAGAACCTCCCCCAACCAACTTAAACATCAATCTAGGAAACGTAGCTTCCGACTCTATATGTACCTATCATCAAGAGAATCACTCTGAAAGAGATTGCCCTCAATGGGTGCATGTCATGAATTTGATGGCCAATCGGTTTCTAGATGAAGTCTCCCTAACCGAACAATCAAGTGGCTCAGCTATGAATGTTGGCGATCAAGAAGAGGTTGATCCACCAGAAGAAACAACCATGTTGATATGGGACACTAATCTACCTATGCCTTTCAATGACCTATTTGAGGTTCAAGAACCACCCACAGAAGTCTTGGTTGTGAAAACATGAACTAGGGTTCAACCTATCTCAAAGGACCTTTTTCTCCTCGAAAAAACCCTATAAACATCCATACGTGAGAATATCCCAAGCTAGACTACAACATAGTAGAATATTTGAAGAGGTTGAAGGCAAATATATCGGTCATGGACATGTGTAGAATCCCTCATCAAAATGACTTTCTGTTACAAGCATTGAAATCAGTAGAAAACCCCATGACAAGCATTGGCCAAGGAGGAAATCTAACTCCCACGGATCTAACAAATAAGCCAACTGTGAACGCCTGCTCTGAAGATAAGAAGGGAAAACATTTTGTCCCACCATTCCTTTTGACGTTTGAAGTCTTCAACAGAAACCTCCATAATTGTTTGGTTGACTCGAGAGCATCCTCCAATGTTATGTAATTGTCTATTTGCAAAAAATTAAACGCAGACCCTCTCAAAAACGATAAACATGCTATACAATTAGATAGAACCCAAGTGAAGGTTATGGGAGAGCTCAAAGATGTAATGATCAGAATAGAGACACACCCTAAATTTGTGCAAATAATTGACATCATTGTAGTAGATATCCCAGAAGCTTATGGATTGTTATTAAGTCGAGATTGGTCTGAGAAGTTAGACAGATACTTTAGTACAGCTTGGGCTCACCTTTGGCTCCCATTAAAGGGGCACATGAATATGTTCAGGATCGATAGGGAAAGATATCTAAAACATATTTTCACTGACTTAGAAACCCTAAATGAACGCTCATCGGAAGATTTCCCCGTGCTAGGAAATTATTCATGTGACTCTGATTTTGGGAATTTATCCCCCCTCTCATATGATGTCCCTCTTACTCAAAACTACGAAATGATTTTTCAAGAAAAATTGTCGACGACGGCAGAGGAAACCCTCTTCTGTCAAGAACCTGCATTAGAAATCACAGAACAAACAACAGGAGGGGAGGAAAGTGACAAAAAAGGGGAAGCTGATAGGTTTCACCCACAAGTTTGGACCTTATACTTTGATGGGTCTAAATCACAAGAAGGATCAGGGGCAGGGTGCATCCTCATTGATCCAAAAGGTAAACAACACTTCATGTCTTGTAGACTAGAATTCGAATGCACGAACAACACCGTCGGGTACGAAGCTCTAGTACAAGGGATAAACAAATCCATATACTTAAGTGTCAAAGAATTGAAGGTTTTCAGAGATTCTAAAATCATCATTAGACAAGTAAGGAACACTATACATTGCAACTCTCCACACCTGAAGAATTACCAACAGGAAGTGCACATGCTAATAGAGCATTTTGAAGCCTTCAACATTACAGCGATCCCCAGAATAAAGAGCATTCTTGTTGATTCCATGGCCACCGTTGCCTCAATGCTATCACCTCTAGAATATTATGAAGCCTCCCGGTTCACTATGGAGCTACTCTACAAACAGTCGGTGCCAAACAATATCTCTAATTGGAAGGTCTTTGAAGGAGATGAACAGATCATAATTTTTTTGACCAATCAGGATAACTTTAAAGACTTGGTTATTGATGATGAAGTATTCCAGGAACAAACAGCAAAAACCGATCCTTAGATAGATCAAACGACTGTCAAATCAAGGTCTCACATGATACTGAAGGGAATAGCCAATTTGGAAAACCTTTTTGACCTAAGGGAAAGATTTAAAGGGTCAAAGAACGCAAAGACGGGGATTTCTTGTCCCATGCATAGATGATTTTAGGGGCTAAATTTCGCTCATGGGCTAATTTTCCATGGTTTTTCCAAAAACGAGATTCGCTATTTTAAAAATGATTCGCCCAAATTCTATAGAAAAAAATTATTTTACCTCAAAAATCGCCAAAATTTTATAAAACCTATATAAAATACTTAGAAATTTGAATATTTTTACAAAAATATCGCCAATCATTTATAGTTGGCATATAAAGGATTAGTAAGATTCGCCAAGATTTCTACATTTTAAAATAAATTTCCATCCTTAAAATCATCCCTGGTCCCATGCACGAAACTATAAATTTAGGAGCCCCAGAAAACCCCAAAAACATAAATCTTGACAAGACGGTATCTAAAGAGGAAAGGAAGGCCTATCTCAAACTTTTCAGATAGTATCAAGATGTTTTTGCATGGTCCTACCGAGATCTGAAAACTTATGATACTCATATTATTCAACACGCTATCATGTTAAAGCCTAAAGTAAAACCATTACAACAGAAGCTTTGGAAATACCACCCATCCCTAGAGCCTCCCATGTGTCAGGAGTTAAAGAAACTACTAGATTCCAAGATTATTTTCCAAGTTAGACACTCTGCATGGGTAGAAAATTCGGTTCATGTGAGGAAAAAGTTTGGGGATATCCGCCTATGTGTAGATTTCAGAAACCTTAACAAAGCTTCAGAAAAGGACAACTACCCAGTCTCACCAATGGAGCAACTCTTGTAGACCGTGTCTGGCTTTGAGATTTTCTCCCTGCTAGACGGTTTCTCAAGTTACAACCAGGTTCTAGTTTCATAAGAAGACCGCTTGAAAACTACCTTTCGAACCAAGTGGGGAACTTTCGCTTATAAATGCATGCCCTTTGGGTTAATCAATGCAGGAGCGACCTTCCAAAGGGCCATGGACGTAGAATTTCGGGGATTAATTAACAAATGTGTAGTAGTCTATTTGGATGACGTGACTGTGTATTGAAACAACAGAGAAAATCACATCCAACATTTAACCCATATTTTTGAAAGGTGTAGGAAATACGGTATATCCTTAAACCCTAAGAAAACTATTTTTGGTGTCGAGGAAGGTAAGTTGTTAGGCCACATTATATCCCAAGCAAGGATTCACATAGATCCAGAACAGATTAAGGTTATAGATCAGCTTCCATTACCTCACAACAAAAAGGCTATGCAATCATTCTTTGGGAAAATCAATTTTGTGAGGAAATTCACCCTCGATTTCGTTGAAACTATCAAACCCTTACACAAAATGATTCGTAAAGATGTTGAATTTAAGTGGGATGATGAAAAGAGGGATTTCAGAAATATTAAGACTGCAATATCTTGGGCTCCAGTGTTACGAAGTCCCAATTTCACCAAGGATTTATTTCTCTACACTTTTTCTTCTGATCAATCACTAGTTGCAATACTGACTCAGAAGAATGATGACAGTAATGAGGCCCCGGTATCATTCATGAGAACTAATATCCAAGGGTTTGAATTGAATTACCCTATTATAGACAAGTAGGCTTATGATGTATACAAAGCAGTGAAACACTTCAGGTCTTACATCCTTAAGAACCATACCAAAATCATCATGCCTCACCCTGCAGTCTAACCCCTATTCACTCAACAAGAGATGAGGGAAAGAAGAGGAAATTGGATGGCAGTAGTCCAAGAATTTGATCTAGATATAAAACCTGCTAAACTGGTTAAGGGACAAGGGTTATGCAAACTAGCAGTCGAAGCCCAAGACCAAGTAAATGAATACCCCAGATGGTAGAATGAATTGGCATTATGGTGTGGCGAAGCTTCATACGTCTACCCATGACAAGATTCTCGGTACAAGAAACTAACGTATCTTTTGCATCATGGGACTTTCCCAGAAAACCTAAACCCTAGGGAAAGGAGAGCCCTCAGGTTAAAATCCGCACAATATCGCCTCATAAATTTGGTGCTCTTTCACGTTAATTATGATGGGTTACTTTCAAGATGTCTCAAACGTGAAGATGCAGACAAAGTTCTGAAGGAGCTCCATGATGGTCCTGCAGGTGGACATTTCGCAGGAAACACCACTACACATGAGATACTCAGAGCTGGCTATTATTGACCTACTTTGTTAAGGGACACTCACACATATGCTAGAAACTGTAAAACTTGTCAAATAAGTGCGGGGAGGGAGAAGAGAGAAGTTGTCCCACTCCAACCGCTGGTTGTTTCTAGACCATTCGAGAAATGGGGGTTATATATCATAGGATATATTACACCGAGCTCTTCAAAACGGCATAGATACATACTAACCGCCACATATTATTTCACGAAATGGGCAGAGGCCATCCCTCTGACCCATGTAAACGAAAAGGTGGTGATCCAATTCATAGAACAACGACTGATCACAAGGTTTGGTGTGCCTTGCATCCTTGTTTATGTTAATGCAGCTTACTTTTCTTCCACCTTATTAACTGAATTTTCTCTAGACAAATGAATCATAATCAGATACTCTGCAAACTACTATCCACAGGGGAACGGTGTGGCAGAATCAACTAATAAGAACCTAGTGAGGATATTGAAGAAAGCAGTTGCAGACAACCAGAGGAATTGGCATAGTTCACTTCATAATGCTTTACGGGCCGATAGAGTTACACCCAAGGAAGATATAGGGAATTCTCGTTACTTTCTAGTATACGGACAGGAAGCCATTCTCTCGAATGGGCTATATCTTCCATCTCTTCAACTTGCTCAGGATTTGAGAGGACAGCCCTCATCAGTCATACAAAAAATAATTGATACCCTCCTCATGTTGGAAGAAGAAAAGGAGAAATAAAAATCAAAGTTCATAGTTCATCAGCAAATAGTTAAGAGGTGGTTTGATAAGCATAAGGATAAAGAGAAGAATTTTGAAATGGGAGACTTAGTCCTAAAGTGGGACAGAGCAAATGAGCCTAAAGGAAAACATTCTAAGTTTCAGAATCTATGGCTCGAACCTTTCCAGGTGGCCGAGAAGATTGGGGCATGCACGTATCAATTGTAGAATCTGAGGGGGGAACCTAACGCCCTCCCGGTGAATGGACAAGCCCTAAAACAATATTTCCATCAAAAAAAAAGAGAGATTTTTTGTGTTTATGTTTTCACGATATTTATTTTAGATACGTCGATTGCGAAATGATTTTTTGGTTTTGTCTTTTTCTATTGTACTTACACGCTTTTGAAGATTGTATTTAGCAAGACAATGGTTGACCTTAATTCATGCGATATGACAAACTCTGTTCCTAACTCATTGCTCACATACAACACACGAAGCGTTAAGGGACCTATAGTTGTTTTGAGGGGTCCTCTACCTAACATGCGCACATGAACAACCTCAGAAAAGTGATGAAGTGTCTGCCTGGTGGAATGGTAAAACCTTAAGGGAAAGATGGTAAGCTAGAAAGGACAACATGTACCTCGGAGATAGAGCTAGAAAAATTTCACCTTAAACATCTCATTGTGAAAATAACATACATCCTCCTCTCCCACTCACTCAGGGCATTCTTCTAAAATAAAATCAACCATATCAAATGAGCGCACAGTAGGAGAGGGTATGCAGATAACTCCGTCGGGGCTATGGACGCTCCCTCGCAACAGAGAAAGGTCTGTGACGTCGGGGTGACTCCGTCGAGGCTATGGACACTCGTTGGCAGTGGAGCAACACCGTAGAAAGTGAATAAGGGTAACTAAAGGGCCTAGTGCCAGTGAATGATTTACTAAACTCTTTTCAAAGGGGGGCGTGAGTCAGGGTTACAGGAAATGAAGGTGGAATAAAGGTTGAAAACCCTACAGCAGACCCAAACTTACCAACCGAGGAATTTCAAATGCAAGGATACAAAAGGTTCTGATAAAAAACCTGTAAAGTTCTTAACTAGATTTTTCATCAGTCGAGCCCAAGGTAGGAACAGAGATTCTGCTTTCGCCCAGTAAGTCTCCATTTGTTGAGCACTCAACACACCCTAAAAAGCCTATGTCATTTTTTTTACTTTTTGGGTACTGCTTGATCTTGCATTGTGATTTGACTTCATGGTGAGAAATGCTTTGTCTTTGTTTATTATCATGACTCTCATCATCTATTTCAGTTTGTTTGAACTTATGAAACCCCTGACTTAAAAGGCCTTAACACCTGAATAAAAAATCAATAGCCAAAACACTTCACCCGACACGCTTAGATTCAACATCAAAAGGAATTCAAAGAAGAAAAAGAGCCACTCGAGAAACCTCAGTCACCAAGCGTCGATCTCCATCGGCATCGACAAAAGGAAGTTTTTGTTTACGTTAGAGTATTGAATAAGGATGTTGTCGATAGTCGATTCACCTTCGGCATCGGTAAAAGACGAGGGGAATAGACGTTAACAAAGAAAGAAAAGATATCGTCGGAAACTTCTTTGAGCTCGATGTGCTTATCAAAATTAGGGAAAACCTAAAGGGATCTCAACAAACATTCTGACCGCGCTAAAGGATATTCTCGATCGCCAATCCCCGATGCATTTTCGGCATCAGGAATTTTTCGAGGAAGCTAATCTGAAGAAAGTACTTGATAGGTTTATCACTGATCACTGATCCTGGATACTTTTTCGGCATCAGAAAGCTAAGGTTTTTTTTAGAACGAATAACTGAATGAAATTCTCGACCCCGATTAACACATGTGAATTAGGTCACTGGTCTTCAACGCCACATGTCTTTCCCATATTGGAGAACCATATGGTCTAGTTTTACCCCGAGTCATTCTTGGTACCCTAGGTCTGAGTCACATCTCTGTGTCATCTCTCTCCACGACAGCATTGCACGGTGAGATTGATTGGCATCGGAGCTTTCTGTAGAAGGACATCATCAAAAAGGTTCATAGCACATCCTCGATCCCCGATCCACCCACTGAGAGAGTAACACAATGGGATGTTTTAGCGTTAGATACGATCGGATTTTGGGCATTTAAGGAGCTAATTAATACCAAATCCCGCATTAGTTGCTACCTCATGGGCCAATCAAAATAGCCTTTTGAAATCATCGATAGACCACATCACCCCCCGCGCCTCCGTCGTCAACCCGTGATCAATTTAAGTTATGGCGATTCGGCGACAGATTTTTTTAAATTTCACTCATCGCTCAAATTTAATGGCTGATGCGACACGGTAATTTCTTCCCTGGTTTAAATTCTCTTGAGTCGTTGTAAAAGAATTCATTATGCGCGAAAGTAAATTCAGAGCATCCCAAGAAGAAAGGCGAGTAATTCGAAAGTTGCAGAGAACACGGGAGTATAAAAATAACCAAGTTTAGCAAGCTTTACATGTATGTATTCAAGTCTGTGGATTTTATATGGTTACAGTTCATATATTTTATCTGGTTTTGTTCTTTACACAGTCTCTAAAATTTTAGTTTGAGTTGTAGGAAAAATGTTGCCAAGAAATCCAACCACCAGACGATCATTGAGGGCATCGAAGCTGAAAGAACCAAAGGTAGGCAAAGGCTCCTCTCCAGGGGTCACAAAACAATTAGCATATACACCGAGACTCGAGCCTGTCATTAAGACAGCGAGAAAGAAGGTTTCCATCCAACCTCCAGCGTTTGGAGATATAGAGGAAAGCACAGGGTCCAAGACGACACTCCCACATTGGGGAGAGCTCTTTAAAAAGATCAGCCAGGAGGAATACCCAAAATATATCCCACACAGTGATCCATATGTGAGAGCGCTCGATGACAAGGTTTTTCTGAACATCCAACGATCGTACCTTCATATGGTGGCAAGCAGAACATCCGTTTTTCCCTGTTTAAAACTCTTGAAGTGGCTCATCGACCAAATAGACACACAGAAGTGTTTAATCAATGATGAAAATGGTGGGTGTGTCGAGGTGTTCCTTTCGGTAGAAGTCCATAAATACTACAAACTCAGAGACCCGAGGGAGCATCTAAATATAGATTTCGTCGTGAAGTTCTACGAGTGCCACGACACCAGCCGGGTGATGGCCTCATGGTGGAGGGAGGACAAGAAATACACCAACCGGAGCACTGGCTGGTACCAGATGACCAACTTAAGGGATCCATACATCTATTTGATGGATCTCATCTGTCGATTATATGGAGAGAAGGATTGCTCCAGATTTTCAGAGGCATGGATGCCCTTAGCTTATAGAGTGGCAATCTTTGGGAGCAGTTTCAACTGGGGTGCGATCATTTTTAAACAAATGAGCATCTATATACAACAGGCTCAGACATCGGTGGAAGGAGAGACATTATTTTTCTACATGGCTTCATATTTGCTCGATGTCATGTGCGCTAGAAACATCTTCGTCGGCATGAATCTGAGTTGGCATGTCGTAGAGCTCCCAATCCACGTTTATTTCAGCATGCTATGGGAGAATAGGTATAAAAGGTCTTACTCCCTCATCTGCGATGAATTCATCGCACGAATTTATTTCATTATTTTTAAGAAAGAATGACCGAGACTATCAGCTACAGCCAAGAAAAATATTTCCAAAGTAGGCCACTGGTACTTAAAAGAGTGCGACACCTACATCAGGGTATTCAGGGCCACTAGAGTACCACATCTCCTAATAGTGCATATCCCATACTGGCTTGTAGTAGGAGAAATATTCTATCAAACCATCTTGCAAGGCTACAACGCCACCCTGATCAAGGACAAGAAGCGGGTGTTCATTCCTTATGGTTTCCATGTAGGTTTCTACTTGGTTAAAGATACATCTCAAGCCAAACAAGAAGGGTTGAGCCAACTTGAGTTTAGGTTCCATATAGGTTGGTTCCACAAGCATGACCTAAAGGGCATGGTCTTGCAACATGCCTCACAAGTATCGTCTTGTTGGTCGTATTCCCACGACAAATTTGAATATGAAGTCTTCATAGAAAATGCCCAGGACTGGGACGAGGTGGTAGCAAGGATGGTCGACCCCAAAATGACAAGGTTTAGGGACATGATCCTAGATGAAGGTGTGACGACCATATATCAATTGGCTCAAGAGGCTCTCAGAACCAAAGAAGAAATCAGAGTGGCAGAAGCAACATAGGTTCCTCTGGTGGCCCCGGTGCAGGATAGATGTTTCCCTATGAGACAGGATGCACGGGCAAGGGGATTACTCATGATAGAACATGCATAGTTGATAATTGATCATCTGCAAGATGACTCAGACCTCATAGGAATGGCACAGTCCCCTACCAACAACCCATATGAAAGCCGAGTAGGTCCAAGCGGCCCAGAGATAATAGAAATTGATGAAATTGTCGGTTTAGATAACCCTGAAATTACGACGCCACAGGCCGGATCACTAGGGAATGTTTCAACTTAGTCGAAGATAGTAGGAACATTAGGGAGAACAAGTGCACCAAACCCCCTCCACAAATTGATAAACATCTATGACGATGAAGAAAGTCTGGAGGTATCCTTGGTGACTCCTATGCAGATCATAGAGGAAAAGGAGCCCGAGAAGGCATCTTCCCCAGCTCCCAACGCTCAAATTTGGAGCCCTTCGTAGACTGACCAGGAGGACGAAAGTGTCTTAGACACTAAACTACTCGAGGTACAAAAAATTCAAAAGGACAGTCTGACGGACGAGCCAGGGTCGAGCAATCAAAAAGAAGAAGCTCCTCAGTAGGAAATCGGCATCTCAACGGTCGATTATCAAGTAAGTACTAAGCCTACCCCGGATGCTTCAATTTCAACCGATACTTAACCTCCCAATGAGAAAAAAATGGAGTTTGGACCTTTCGAACACATGGAGGAGGTTCAAGAACCCCGTCTTGAACAAATATACACCATCGGGAGCCTAGGAAATATGCTCACCTGGGGAAATCAGCAAATCCCCAAACCCGTGGATGAAGTCACTGAAATACACGCCATCGCTTATAACCGAAAAATGAAATCTATCATGCAGAGAACCACCAAGAAGAGGAGGATCACTCTAGATCGCTCCATCCTCATCACCACGGAGGAAAAACTGATCAATGTAGAGCATGCCAAGGCATTCGAACTTATCGACGCAGGGATGGCAATCACAGATGCCACCCTAGATAGAGTGAAAAGGGATGAAGAGGAGTTGGTTGTTGCTCTGAATGAATTGGAAAATTTGTGCCACTCGGTGAAATATTACCAGGACACCACACAGGTTGCGGTGTTCCTGAGAAACAAATTCCAGGAGGCCTACAGCAAATTTACAGATGAACAGCACCTATTCACTGCAAGCATAGTTGAGCTTCAAGAAGACACCCTCATGGCACTAGTGATGTGAAAGGATATGGAGAGTTGGTATGAGAAATCACACCAAGCCATGGAAAGGATCGACTATATCATCATGTTGCAACAGGGTCGACACGCCGAAGAGCATCGAATCTAGGTGCTAATTGAAAGCAGCATCGACCGCATAAGGAAATCAGTCGAATATTGGGTAAAAATTGCTCAGGAACCTCATCGGGAAATCCAAGAGAAATGGGTCGAGTGCAAGAAAAGTTGGACCAAGATCAACCGGGCAATGAGAGACATCGGCCTCCCCGAATTCGGCACACCCGATGACTTTGTCGACTTGCGTGACATAGTCAAATCACATGCCAAACAAGACTCATCATGGGATGCAAAAATAGAAAATGTGGTAGACATGGCATCAGGACAGGTGCAACAGTTCATGAAGCACCCGATCAAAGATCGAGCCATGTTGCAGCAGTTAAGTGCCAGAATAATCAAGTATCAGGCACAGGTAGTAGAGATAAAAGAGATCCTTTCAGCCCCAATGGAACAACATAGATTCTTGTATGTTAACACATGCGAGGATCTCTTTGTTAAGTGGTTGGAGTATGAGAAGAGTCATCCACTCAAGTGAGATCATTCGATGACTCTTTGAAGACTGATAGAAGAAAGCGCGATGTGGTGAGTTTTGTTTTATGATGCACGAGCATCGCAATCACATCAAAAGGAAGGGGACGTGGAATTGGAATCAACACCCCAACACATCGAAGGATTTGAATCGACAATTAACTAGCTTGGAAGTGGTGTGAAGACTTTTTGGAATTCTCGTTAATTAATTTTAGTTGTGTAAAACCGGGCCGCCATTTTAAATGAAGGAATCATCGTAAATCCTTTACACGACTGTAAATGTATTATAGGTGTGGGATATTAGCCCTGATTAATCATTAGGTTGCATTAATTGAGTAGGTAACCGCTTGAACATAATGTAATAGTATTTAGATAGGAGGAAGAAGAGAAAAAAAGCTTTGGGTCCTTAGACAAGTTTTTCTTGTAATAGTTGTAAAGGATAAACGACTTTAATTATGTTTTCTTCTGAAATGAATAGAACAGAGGAAATTGACCCAAATACACAGTGTTGATATTGTTATGGTTTGATTGTGTTTGTTATAGCAATATTTGCCTCACCATTGCTATATTACACAAAGGGCCTTTTTCCATTTCCCTATGCAGACTTGTCATCCCTTTTTTATGAATCCAAAGCCAAAAATATACATTTTTCCACATATACGCTCCCTATCAGCTATGCAAGATGCGTATACATTGGTTGCTCCACTACAGCCCACGTACATCGGGATTTGTGCTAGAAAATAAAAAAATGAAGTCGGGTTCCCATGTCACGACAGGAGATCTCTAATCCTTAGCCTTCCATATACTGGAAAAGTTCTGAATCGGCCCTTCGGTTTCATTCTGAAGGCTATAAAAGCACAATTCCGAGCTATGGAAAGGAGGAGAAAGCATTCAAATTTGAGAGAAAAGTTACTTTACAGAAATTACTTCATATCGAGTTTCTATCCCTTTGTCCCTCACGTCTGAACACAGTGTTCATTCCCTAATCTATTTCCCTATTGTTGAGAGAACCTCATTGAATCTCTCCTATGAGCTTGCCTTTGGTGGAGGATTGAAATGGTGGAGGCCAATTGGAAGGAACTTGGTTTCTTGGTTTTGAACCGTCCCGACACGGAAGTTTGTAATGTTGTCACTTATGTTGATCAATTATTAATAGAAATACTCCTTTCCCATCCTATTGGTATATTGCAAATGTATGATTATTATCCATGGGCGTGATTGTAATGTTCATTAATGGATTATTCTATCTGATGTGATAACCCCTTTATATCATCATTATATACGTGCTTTGCTCATTTGTTAAGAACTTATTGCAGGTATAAAGCTTTGGGTCGAAGTGCTCAACGATGGAACATCATCAAATGTTGGATCGAGGTAGGCCACTTTCTTATCTTGCACATTAGTTCGTATAGAATATGTTGTAATTGAGTTGATTTATGCAATCATACTTGTTTGTTGTGGTTTAACCTTGGCCATAGAGAATTTTTCCCTCGTAACAGAAATGGAAACTTCAATGAGGATAGATCTTCCTTCTAAGGGTTGAAGTACTTTTTCTTCTTGCATTGATATTTTTCCTTTATGTTTCTTGTCGTATCACTTATTAACAGATTTTGTTCACTCTGGGTCTGAGTTTTCAGCCTTCTTACCTTTGCCTGGCCTTGTTTTAAAGCATATACGCTCCTTTTGCCCTGACAATCACGTATACTCGCTTGTTGTCTCACTGCAGGATGCGTATATATGCCATGTTCTCTTGAATAATCGCGTATATCACTTCCCTTTTCTTATTTTCTTGGTTTAGTGATTGTTGGGTGGGATTCGATGATTGTTGAGCCTTCTTAGGTCTCTGTAGTGCATGTTGAGTTTCTCTGGGTTGACAAGAAACCTGTTGGGAGTTGAATTTTTGGGCGTAGTATTTCTCTTTGTTTTTCATCCTTGTTTGTCCTTGAGCCCTGGGTTGTTTGCTTGGTTGCTTGGTATTCTTCTTGAGTTATTTCATTTATACACAGTAGAATTTATATATCAAGTTGATTTACAGTCCATGCATTTTCTCTTTAATATATTGAAAATACAAAAAAAATAGGCATTTTTCATTGGTTAACATTTTTGTCTTTGAATCTTTATCATTAGCTTAGTTCATTTAGCGAAAGATTGCATTTTACTTCTGAATTGCAGAGTTGAAATTGAAAATTGCATTGTTTTTATTAGCATATCATTCATTGAAAAGTTAAATATAGACTTTTCATTATATTCATATTCATTTTCTTGCAGAGTCATAACATCATGAGTTTCACTTCCATACCCTTTTGATTAATCACAGCCAATCAAATTTACGCTTTAAACTAAAATTGATTAGTCACGATTTTATTTTTTAGGGTGCACAAACTAGTTTAGGATTTAGTGCCTTGGAATAGGATTTTTGAGAGTAAACTTCTCCAAGGCAATTAAATCAACATATGTGTCTGAGAAAATGAGTTGAGAAGTCCCTTGTATAATTGGTAATATCATGAGGCTTCGCTCACACCAGAGTTAATCACGAGGTCGCGCGAAGTTAGCTGAAGGGATAATCCCTGGATACTCACCTAGCGTAAGAGATATTTCTGTGGATTTATTCATATTTGGGGATCTTTCTAGTACCCATACCTCTATGAGAGGCGGTGCTTTCAAGGTTTCGGGCTTAGCTACCCTGCCCATATGGTGATCCAGACTTACGAATGCTCACATGTGCATCAGTTATATAGTGGTTCATTAGTTTCTTGACTTAGGTATCTCAGAGGTTACTTGCAGTGGTTATTTTGCTTGTACCCTGGGTCAGACAGGGGTTGGACAGCACACAGCCTTTATGGAGGATTACCTCTCCAGGGGGATCTAACCGACTGGTTTTTAAGACGATGAGGGCCCCTATAATTGATTATGTTACCTTCAAACTTCAGTAGGGAGTCTTAGGTCCCTCTTGGATGAGACATACCTTCTTTAGCGAGGGAGGCCACTCAGCCACTTTAGCCCATTTGCATGCATATTGGTCGTTCGACTTTTGGTATGCTTTTTGACTACTAGTTGGCCTTAGGAGTCTATTTTGGGTTTAATCATTATGGACAATGGATTTTCTTTCACTCCCTCATTCACTACTACCCACCCCATGATTCCTTCTCATTTCATGGGGACAGACCCTTCCACTTTTTACAATGGTATGCAGAACTACAACGCTCAGTCTGCACCTTGGGTTCCTAGTCATTTTTCTGTTGATATGTCTTCCCTCGTGCAATCCTATCCCTAGCCCACATATATAAATCCTAGCCTTGGATCCGGGGGCACCATGGCTCTGATGCCTACTTCGTCGTTTGATATGAGTCGTGCCCCCATGGGAGGTTGGAACCTTCCCCTTTATGGATCCAATTCTAGCTATGCTCCTTCAGGAGCCAATACTCAGATGGGTTATTATCCCACTTATTACCCCCCACCCATGTATATTTCGTCTGCCATGTCAGTTCCTTCGAAAACTTTTTCCATGACAGGTCCTCAAGTACCCCCAGGTCTTTTATATGGGGAGAATCAATTTTATGGTTCAGTCTACCCTCCTTACGGGACCCCTTCGCAAGGGGACAGTATCTATCCTCACTCGAATAATTCTTACCATACCTCGATCTCTTCGCAGACCTCAGTGATGATGCATGTCCAAACCTCTTCGAACCATTTTGACATTGGCCACCACTTTTCTGGGCAGGGACAGGGAGTACACCAGGACCCTTCCTGGATTGCAATTTTTCAGAATCAATATCTCCTCGGACCTTGGAATAAAATGTCGCAATCTATCACCAGCCCAGTCACTGTTAGTCATACTAGTGCTCCATCACCAACCCCTACCAATCATGTCAAAGATGGGTTGACTTTTTCTACAAACTATGTCGACAGCTTGCCCCCAACCTCTGCCAATTATGTTGGGGGCACCATCCTTTTTACCCCAAATCATAGTCGTGTCACGTCTCCAGCCTCTATTCATCATACAGGAGATGAATCTCTTTCCTCTGCTAGTTACATCGAGAAGCCTAGACATCTCAGACGTAAGCCTAAATCCCTTTGTAGAACTTGTAAAGGAAATCACCTTACTCGTTTGTGTCTGGTTACTGTCGAGATACCAGAAGCGTGGGGCTCACCCAAGAGCCTTTCAGATTCTAAGGCATCTGTGATTTCTCCTCACACAACTTCTCCTTTGATAGTCTAGGTGGTTCCACCAATGCAATCTTCTCC
>ML803955.1:141806-162136 GCA_009831015.1 Picea engelmannii | reverse complement strand
GGGGGAAGCGTCTCTTACCCCCATTACCATGCATCCTCTTCAACCTATAATTGAAGAAGTGGCCACACCAGTGCAATCTCTGGTCAACCCTACTCTCCCTTAATAGAGTGATGCACCTTTCAGTCATGTCATCAACATTTCAAATCCTCTCCCTTCTGAACAAGAGATATTTATTCTTCCCCCGAATTCTCTCCCTCCAAGTCCTGACGAGGTTCCCTTCGATTGGGATGACCTGATGGGGCATCCCATACCCCCACCTATGTCTTTTCCATTAAGAGACATTATTCGAACCATCACGAAGACTTTCTCCTCCTTGACTTGGAGATATTTGGGTTTTCCCAAGCTTTTGTCAGTTATCTATGAGATACTCACTTTCCGCATAAGACTGAGACGGGAGCCTTGGCCTCCCCCTTTACATGTTGTTTAAGACAGAAAAATGAGTCTTAGTTAATCTCTTTTCCGACTCACCTAAAAATATAAAATATTGTCGAGTGATTTGTCCCTTTCACACTTGTTAAAATTGGATTCAAAAGATCATGTGTCTTAGTTAAGCTCTTTTCCGACTCGCTATCAAAAATAGAAAAGATTGTCGAGTGAACTTGTCTTTTTCACACTCGTAAATTGGATTTGAAAAGATGTCTATTTGGCACAAGTTTACCCCTTTTTCACACCAAGTAGACTAAAAGACATAAAAAAGGATATTTTTTGGTGTTAAGTTGTGATTGCATCGCATTCCCTCGCTTGCAGTATTGAGCCTTTAGTCGGTTCTTGCTTTGCGTTATAAACCATTGCCTAAGCAGTTTTTGCATCCTCAACCAAGCATAGCCTTGTTTATATCCTTCACAATTTGACATCCTATACCCTGGAGGGAACATCACCCCAAGTGTCCATCTCCTGCATGCATTTCCTTGCATTAAGCATAGGTACGTTCCACTGCTGGAACTAGTTTTTCTTACTTGCAACACTCGTTTCCTCCTATGTATCATAGCATTCATTTGTTATGAAAAAACAAAAAAATACGGGTGGGAAGGGAGTACTATATTATAATCGGCAGCAGTCTTGTCACCTTTGAACAGGGCACAAAGTTATTGAGTCCTTATGTCATCATAATTTTGGGTTTAGCATGGCCTTAGGAAGTTGATCTTGTTACAGAGTTTTCTCCATCGGCTGGTTACTTTTACAGTCCCTATAGAGAACATTATTGATTCCTCCTGCATCTAATAGTCACATCATTGAGTCTATGCTGTCGGAGTCACCATATGTCTCATGCTCTTGTTCAAAGGAAGTCTTTCAACTTGTGTCGGCCACTTTTCATAAATATTGACTTTGCATGTTGGCCATACCCTTAGTTTGTCTCAGAATCACATGATATTATGGTCTTATAATGCACCCTGGCCCTACTTTATTCATCGGTAGGTCACCTTGAACCCAACAATCGACATTTCATCATTGGTCGTTGACTGGGTGGTTTCCCTTGTGTTTGACGACAAGACATCTATTCACACTTTGGGATTCGTGCAGTGTCTTGGATGCCATTAGCCTTATTGGTGGTACCCTTGCCTTTGTCAGCAGTTTTCATCATTGGCTTCTATTTAGAGGGTCTTTTTCGTATACCGCTTGCATTTGGTATACGCAAAATATGCACAGGGTCATTGGTTCATGAACATGTTCTCTGTATGATTTCCACCAAATCATGAATCTCATGTTGTGTTCCTCATGCTGACTGATGAGAGATGCCTTAATGCTCTCCTTTCAGCGGGTCTCTTTCCATTGACTTCAGCTCATTTATTCTAGATATGGGACCTAGAGTTTTATGAGTACCTTGAGGCTTGCAGTCATTAGTGGCAAGCTCTCTCGCCATTGACAGATGGGAATACATCAATGTCTCCTGATCAATGGATTTCTCAAGTGTTTGACACCAACTCCTTTATTCACACTTGTAGGAATGTACTCGGTGCCTTGATACCTACTTTCATTATTGGTAGGTTGTCTCGTGTTTGTTAACGGTATACCTCAATGACCGTTAATCAAACGATGTCTCATTGTGTTCGACCTCAACTCCTTTCTTCACATAATGTAGACTTTCACCCTTGGCGGATAGTGTAGAATACTTGAAGACATCACTATGTGGCTGCATCTTTCCTGAGTTGTTGCTTTCCTTTCATTGGACCAGCACTTTTTCAACTTTAGTGATCATGGGAGATCAAATTGTACTCCATGGTATACAGATATCTTCAGATTGATTTTGAGACTGGTTTCACTGGGCCTTGTTCATGACTATGACAGCTTTTGGCATGCAACCGCATTTTTATTTGCCTATTCATGGCCATGAACACTTGTTTGGTATATTTTTCACATGGATCTGCATTGTATTCTTGGCAGCCATGTATGCAAAGTCAGTACATAATGTAATGAAAAATTGAGTTCGTCCAATTGTTCCTCTACCACTCCACTTCTAGGTTATTTATAATGTATTTTGACCATCGCATATACTCCTCTGATCTCACATATTAGGGGGCATCTATTATAGCAAGATTTGCCTCATCATTGCTATCTTGCACAGAGGGCCTTTTTCCATTTCCCTATGCAGACTTTTCATCTCTTTTTGATGAATCCAGGTCCAAAAATATACATTTTTCCACATATACACTCCCTATCAGTTATGCAAGATGTGTATACGCTAGCTGCTCCACTACATCTCACGTACTTCGGGATTTATCCAGAAAATAAAAAAATGAAGTTGGGTTCCCATGTCACGAAAGGAGATCTCTGATCCTTGGCCTTCCATATACTGGAAACATTCCGACTCGGCCCTTCGGTTTCATTTTGAAGGCTATAAAAGAACAATTCTAAGCTATGGAAAGGAGGACAAAGCATTCAACTTTGAGAGCAAAGTTACTCTGGAGAAATTACTTCATATTGAGTCTGCATCCCTTTGTCCCTCAAGTCTGAACACAGTGTTCATCCCCCGAGCTTTTTCCCTATTGTTGAGAGAACCTCATTGACTCTCGATCCTATGAGCTTGCCTTTGGTGGAGGATTGAAGTGGTGGAGGCCCAGTTGGAAGGAACTTGGTTTCTTGGTTTCGAACTGTGCCAACACGAAATTCTGTAATGTTGTCACTTCTGCTGATCAATTATTAATAGAAATACTCCTTTCCCATCCTATTGGTATATTTCAAATGTATGATTATTATCCATGGGTGTGTTTGTAATGTTCATTAATGGATTATGCTATCTGTGTGTTAACCCCTTTATATCATCATTATATACTTGTTTTGCTCGTTTGTTAAGAATTTATTGCATGTATAAAGCTTTGGGTTGAAGTGCTCAATGGTGGAACATCATCAAACATTGGATCGAGGTAGGCCTCTTTCTTATCTTGCACATTAGTTCGTATAGCATATGTTGGAATTGAGTTGATTTATGCAGTCATACCTATCTCTTGTGGTTTACCCTTGGCCATAGAGAGTTTTTCCCTTGTAACAGTGTTGTTATGTGTTTGTGAATGGATGATGTTCATAGTGAATGAATGAATAACTGAATGAGTTCAATTGTTTCTCTTCTGTAATATTATGCAAGGAGTGTGTGTGAAGAAGTCTTTTTTGACTTAAAGCTCAGAAGAGATAGCGGAAAAATTCTATATGCAGAGTGTGCATATTGAGCTCAAGGAGTGCATATAGAAACAAACTTGTGTTAAAGTTTGAAAGCTCGGGAGGTTGAGCATAGAGTATGCCAGGAGGGCGTCAAAAAGTCTTTTGAAAAAGACACAGAGTGAAAGTGTGCGCTAAGGGGTGAGATTTAAATTTCATTTTCCAGAAGTTCAGGAGGAGTAGTGGTTTTAAGTCTCGAGAGGAAACACTTAGAAAAGTTTCTAAGTTTTGAAGAGTTGAAGTGCTCAAAGGTGGAGTGTAGGAAATTGAAGTTCGAAGAAAGAACAAGTACGAAGGATTGAGCGGGAGAGATCCTTTAGAAAAGAATTTTGAATATTGGACAAGATCGAGGGTCAAGACCCATTCAGAAAGAGCCGAAATATTTCAAGTCATTAGATCTCAGAGAAGTAGCGCACTGGTTAGTCGCGAGGAGTCATTGGAATTTCACGAAACCAAAAGATTTGGAAGAAGCAAAGAGAAATTCGCGAAATAGCGAAATGCAAAATCTCGAAATCATCAGGATCGTCCATTGAAAGAGGGCATGTGGCGATAGATCGGCGTTTCTTTGATTCATAAATCGGGAAGTTGGAGGTACGAGTCGTGAGGATTCGTGAAACACAAAATTGTGACATAATCACAGCCATTGACTAGAGATCCAGTGTGGACCATTGATCTGATCCAAATATTTCACAATTTCGTGTATCGGAGGATTGGGAGAACGAAGGTGATTCGCATCGGTAGTTCCCGATACGCAAAATCCCGACGCGCACGGAAGGATTGGCACCAAGTCATAGTGAAGGGTCATATGGATGGAGGATAAGGGAGGATCTAGCACGTGCTAGGCCCTTGTCATAATTTCGGGACTCGGGAGTTCGAAGGACGGAGAGTCGGTTGACTCATATAGTCGATACGCAAAATCATGACGCGCCTTTTCAAATAAGCATGTGGTCACAAGGCGTGGTCACGTGGAAAAAGGTTTGCACTTAGCGCTTGTTCATGCAGGCGGAAGTTTCATAGAGACTTGTGCATTGTTTTCTTAGAGGTACCAGCAGGGAATCGAAGACTGTTTTGATTCAGTCTTGAGAAGATCCTAGACCGGGAGGTTGTGAAGCCCTTGGAGAGGAGGGGGTCTGCACCATTTTACTTAGCTACACTTTAATAGTTATTTTTAGTTAATAGTATGTTATAAATAGGAGGATAAACCTATTAGAAAGAGGTCGATGGTTGTTGCAAAGACCCTCATTTTTGAATTTGTAAAGAACTATTTCGGAGCTGCCTTAATTGAGAAGTCTTGTTTGGGACCAGAGACAAGTTTGTGTTTTTCATCAAAAGTGTGTATGATTGGATGTGGAGAAGAAATATTTCTGATTTCATCTCATGAATGGATGTTGTAACGAGTAAGATCTTCTAAATATATTGATAAGTTATCTGATTCAATGTTTTTTCACAGTTCTTGTCTTTAATGATGAAAAGTAAATCATTGTGTTAATATGTGATTGATGATTAGAGTTAAGGAATCTATTTTTCTTGCCATCATTTATTGCATGTGTGTTTTCTATTGATAAATTGTGTCTCGGTCAATAATTGGAACACCAACAGGTTATTGTATTAGTACTAGGCTTGTGGTAGAGAATCATTGTCTTCATGCTAGAGTGAAAGGGTTATCCCAAGCTCAACCTTATCCAGTATTTAAGTTTCCCCACCTTATTACCCAGTTGGTTTATATCGGCTTTGATCTTGTATAGGTCCCACCTATAAGAGAAAATACAAAAAAGAGAATGTGTGCACTGAAGGAGAAGCTTTCACTAGAAAATGTAAAGCCCGTCAGTTATTTGGCCGGATCGCAAGATCTGGAGAACCATTCCACTATTAAACGTTGCATATTCTAATTGGGTCTCGCTGGCAGGTTTGGTTCATGTTGTTGAGTTAAAGGGATTTAGGACCCCTCAACAGAACCTTCTTTCAATATTCTAGATGATGAGTCTCCAACAAAAGAAGAGGGATAAGTGTTAGATTATAGCATTTTCGTGAATGATGATCAATATTTTGATCGAACTCATGTCCAACTAAAAATTTTGTCTAATAATATCATGGCCAAGGTAAGGAAAAATTATGACCTACAACTTAGACCTAATAATCAAAATTTCAAACAAGATGTTTTTAGAGGAAATGGAAAATAAAGAAGAATGAGGGAAGGGTTGTTGAGCCCCTAGGAAAGGAGGTAGCCTTTAAAGATGCTAACCTCAGGAAGCCAACATCCCCTATCAATGAAGAATATTAAGATACCCCACATACTAGTGGGGCCCAGGCTCTAGTAAACAATGGTAAACCTTAGTGAATCCTTAGCAAAATGACATCTTGGTCAAGCTTTCTACCAATACCAAAGGCAGGTATGTAGCCTATCGAGGACCCCTTGTTTTTTACATCAGATATGAATTGAGTAAACTAAAATTTGCATGCCTATGTATGACTTTATCAAAAACCATGCCCACATAAAAGAAGCATCAAAGTTCCCAGGGGTTAGAGAACACCTACAAAGTGAGCTTGTTTTTGCCCAAACCTCTTAGTATAAGAATGTAATCCCTCATACTGAGTTATGTATAATGGTGGGGTAAGATAATTTTGTAATTTGTATCACCACACCCCTGATATTTTAAATCCCTTTTATCATGTAGCCATGGTAGCATATGCTACTACTTTTGAAGTAGAATTTTCCTTGCACCTCAAAGAAATAAAGTCACTAGACTTGGATACTATATTTGACGATGTTGGAGATCTGGAGAGTAACATGAGAGATTCTAGGATACAACTCAAAACTAGGTAATATCCCCCTAAAAGAATATATTCTCTTAATAGGAGGAGAGGAAAGGAGCCTAAAACTTCATCTACTTCCCAAGAATCCCTATCAATGGAAGAAATTACTAATTTGTTGTGATCTATGACCAATGATATAACCAAAGCAAACTAGCTATATTTTTCCCATTCCTCCTTAGGCCCTAATCCCATATATCTGAACCACCTTGTTTGAAACTAGCCTCCATCAAGAAGACCCCAAATTTCCTCCAAAGAGAGAGTGGGATAGAGGATCCAAACCTCCCATAGACATCTAAAAGTCAAGCCAATATGATTGTACCCTTCCCTCCACTCCCTTCCATATTATGAGGACTACTATGAGATAGTGATTGGTATCTTGGTTGATCATCCCATGGAAATCAACATGTTGTTACATCTTGAAGACAATTTCATGGTTGAAGATGAACCTTCTTTCAATATTCTAGATGACGAGTCTCCAACGAAAGAAGAGGTATAAGTGTTAGATGATAGCATTTTCATGAATGATGATCAATATTTTGATCGAATTCATGTCCAGTTAAAAATGTTGTCTAATAATATCAAGGCCAAGGTAAGGACAAGTTATGACTTTCAACTTAGGCCTACTAATCAAAATTTCAGAGGAGATGGTGCTTTTAGGGGGGATGGAAATGAAAGAAGAATGAGGGAAGGGTCGTTGAGCCCCTAGGAAAGGAGGTAGCCTTTAAAGTTGCTAACTTCAAAAAGCCAGCATCCCCTATCAATGAAGAGCCTTAAGAGACCCCACAACCTAGTGAGTCCCAGGCTCTAGTAAACAATGTCAAACTTTAGTGAATCCTTAGTGAAATGCCATCTTGGCCAAGATTTCTACCAATATCAAAGGCATGTATGTTTCCTCTCTAGGACCTCATGTTTTTACATCAGATATGAATTGAGTAAACTGAAATTCACATGCCTCTGTATGAGGTTATCAAAAACCCTACCCATATAAAATAAGCATCAAAGTTTCCATGGGTTAGAGAACACCTATAAAGTGAGCTTGTATGTACCCAAACCCCTTAGTATAAGAATGCAATCCCTCTTAAATAGTTATGTAGAATGGTGAGGTAAGCTCATTTTGTAAGTTGTATCACCACACCCCTGATATTTTAAATCCCTCTGAGTTTGTAGCCATGGTAGCATATGCTACTACTTTTGAAATTGAATTTTCCTTGCACCTCAAAGAAAGAAATTCACTAGACTTGGATATTGATTTGACGATGTTGGAGATCTAGAGAGTAACATGAGAGATTATGGGAGACAACTCAAAACTAGGTAATGTCCCCCTAAAAGAAGATATTCCCTTAATAGGAGGAGAGGAAAGGAGCCTAAAACTTCATCTACTTCCCAAGAATCCATGCCAATGGAAGAAATTACTAAGTTGTTGTGATCTATGGCCAATGATGTAACCAAAGCAAACTAGGGATATTTTTCCCATTCCTCCTTAGGCCCTACTCCCAAATATTTGAACCACCTTGTTTGAAATTAGCCTCCATCAAGAAGACCCCAAATGGCCTCCAAAGAGAGAGTGGGATAGAGGATCTAGACCTCCCATAGACTTCTAAAAGTCAAGCCAATATGACTGTACCCTTCCCTCCACTCCCTTCCATATTATGAGGACTACTATGCGCTAGCGATTGGTATTTTGGTTGATCAACCTATTGACATGAAAATTTTGTTCCATTCTGAAGACAATCTCATGGTTGAAGATGAACCTTCTTTCAATATTCTATATGATGAGTCTCCAACGAAAGAAGAGGGATAAGTGTTAAATGATATAGTTTTCATGAATGATGATCAATCTTTTGATCGAAATCATGTCTAGCTAAAAATGTTGTGATCCAGATTATTTTGAGAACGAAATGAAGATAAAGATATAACAATAAAATATAGAGAGATATTGCAATAAACATAGAGATACAGTAATGTGCAATTTTTATTAATGAGAGACTATACAAAAACTGTAAAATTACAAAGTGAATGACTCGCTAGAATGGTGGCAGCTTATCTCTTAGAAGAGATTTGATGGCTACGCTCATTCGCAAGAAGATGATGATGTTTACAATGAGGCTATAGAGGCATTTTTAACATAAAGAAAATCCAAAACTCTAACCCCAAAAGATGAAACGCCAAAAGGTTTGAGGGCCCCGATGGGGGTAGTTGATACGTCAACTTCTCAAGGGCGTAACTTTTGCATACGATCTTCGTTTGAGGCACATGATAGCTCGTTTGGAAGGTTTATCCTAGGAATACACATTTTTTAATCATACTCTAGCTAAATCCTACAGTGTGACTCTGGTGGGCCCAAAAAATGTTGTTTAGGGCCTCAAAACAACCCCGGAAGTTTAGGACCCGAAAAGATGTAGAAAAATTGCCAAGGTGGAAACCCCTATTTTGAGCCAATGGAATACATGGGTGGCCATTGATTTCTGCCTGGATCAATCCTCCCCCTTACCCTTAGGAAGCAATGTTTTCCATTGCACGAAGTCCCGGGGGAAGATTTTGTTGAATATGAACCTTGGTGAGTTGCTTGCCTTGCTGAAAAAGTTGTCATGCTTAGCTTGTTGAAGTTTGTTATGAACTTGTTGTTGGATGGGTTGGATATGTTTAACCAATATGTTTGCATGATCTCTTAGAGTGTGGGAGGAATCTGTCGGTGAAGATGCAACATGAAGAACATGAAGGGGTTTATCATTAAGAGCATGAAGATGTTGAGATGATGTTATTTTCGCTTCCGCTGTCAACAATCAAATGAAACGGGGTCCCCTTCACCCACATCTATGAATGGAAAAGGCGCTCCCCCTCCTCAAGATCCTCTAGTTCTTCTGGTTGGATTGTTTTGATCACAACAGTAGAAGTGGGTTTTGCATCAATTATATTTATCCTTTTATTATTGTCTGAATCAGAGTCTGAGTCAGGGCTCGGCTTTTCTTCTTTAAGCTCAACCACCAATGATTATTTCAAGCGACATTCATCGGTGTTGTGCCAAGGGATTTTGTGGAAGTCGCACCACTTCTCAATGTCCTTTTCCATATTCCCGCTACCCTTCTTTTCATGTGGCTTGGATAGTTGTCTAGAGGTTTACTATTTTGTGAGTTAGGGATACCTTTACCATACTTTGGATTTTGGGGATTGGAAGACCCAAATTCCCACTTGTTCTGCTGCTTAAATTTATGCTCGATTTTGACAGCATATCTATAAGCGACTACTAGTGATGAGATGTCCAGAAACTCCATTTTTGTTTGGATGTACCTGTGTAGAGACCCACGGTATTTCAAAACCAGATGTCGCTCAGAGTCTTGGATACCTAAATTGGTGTGCAAGCTATGGAACGTATTTTTGAATTCCAACATTGTTTGGTCTTGCTTTTGATGCAGTGTGGTCCATCTCATGTACTAGTCATCATAGTTTCCCACAGGGTAATATTTCTCCTTGAACGCATCCATAAAAAAATCCCAAGTGAGCTCGGCCCCAAATATTCTAGAACCCTCTATGGAATTTTCCTCCTAGTAATTTTTCCACCAATGTTTGACATGGGGGAGATCCTTAAGGAGTGCAAAGGTGATCTTTTCTCTCTCGAAAAAAATGTGAACAAAGAAATAACCTTCTAGAAAATTTGACCATTTTTCCAAAGCATCTACATCGATCTGACCTTCAAATATGGGAATATCAAAATTAACTTTTACCTTGAATGGGGTAGCATCTCCAAAGCGACTGCTTGACGAAGACATGCCTGGTATTGTCGGCAATCATTGAAGGATTTGGGAAAAACTCTCCAACATCTTGTTCCTCTGTTGCGCAAGGGTTTCCAGGAGCAATAGCTTGATGGGATATTCTACTCCCTCTTTCCTCTTCTCTTCTTCCATGGGAGGCCGCTTGTGATGGTGAGAACGATTGTCCTCAAGAGAAACTAGCTCAAGACCCAACTCTCTATACCCTGACCTCGTCGGGGACATGCACTAAGGAACGAAAAGGAGTAGCATGCTCTGATACCACTGATCCATATTATTTTGAGAATGAAATGAAGATGGAGATATAACAATGAAATATACATAGACATTTCAATAAACACAGACATACAGTAATGTACATTTTTTATTAACAAGAGACTGTACAGAAACTGTAAAATTACAGAGTGAATGACTCATTAGAATGGTGACATCTTATCTCTTAGAAGAGATGTGATGGCTATGCTCATTTGTAATAAGATGATGATATTTACAATGAGGCTCCAGAGGCCTTTTTAACATAAATAAAATCCAAAACCCTAACCTCGGAGGATGAAACGCCAAAATTTTTGCGGGCCCCGATGGGGGTAATTGGTACATCAACTTCCCAAGGGCGTAACTTTTACATACGATCTCCATTTTGGGCGCATGATAGCCCGTTTGAAAGGTCTATCTGAGGAATAAACATTTTTTCATCACACTTTGGTTAAATCCTAGGGTGTGAGTGTGGTGGGCCCAAAAAACGTTGTTTAGGGCCTTAAAATGACCCCAAAAATTTAGGACCCGAAAAACTGTAGAAAAACTGCCAAGGTGGAAACCTTTGTTTTGAGACAATGGAATAGGTGGGTGGCCACCGATTTTTGCCTGGATCATGTTGTCTAATAATATCATTGAAAAGGTAAAGACAAATTATGACCTGCATCTTAGGCCTATTAATCAAATTTTTAGATGAGATGTTGCTTTTAGAGGGAATGGAAATGAAAGAAGAATGAAGGAAGGTTTGTTAAGCCCCTAAGAAAGGAGGTATCCTTTAAATATGTTAACTTCAGGAAGCCAACATCCCCTGTCAATGAAAAAAATTAATAGACCCCACAACCTAGTGGGGCCCAATCTCTAGTAAACAATGGAAAACCTGAATGAATCCTTAGCAAAATTCTATCTTGACCAAGCTTTCTACCAATATCAAAGGCATGTATGTAGCCTCTCTAGGACACCCTTTTTTTTACTTTAGATATGAATTGAGTAAACTGAAATTCCCATGCCTCTCTATGAGGTTATCAAAAACCATGCCCATATAAAAGAAGCATCAAAGTTCCCAGGGATTAGAGAACACCCACAAAGTGATATTGTATGTGCCCAAACCCATTATTATAAGAGTGTAATCCCTCAGACGGATTTATATTGAATGGTGGGGTAAGCTCAGTTCTTCGATATGTTCCTTCAATATGACATTTCTCTCCAAAGTAACTTAATTAATCTTTAGGTTGATGCTCCTAATTTTGTACTTGGAAACCTACCATATGGGAGAAATGAGCTTACCCCACCATTCTACATAACTCTGGAACTTCAAAACCTTGT
Source organism: Picea engelmannii (assembly GCA_009831015.1). Lineage (NCBI taxonomy): Eukaryota > Viridiplantae > Streptophyta > Pinopsida > Pinales > Pinaceae > Picea > Picea engelmannii. The sequence goes on along the minus strand of ML803955.1, from coordinate 150,329 downwards.
TCTATATAACTTCATTTATGATTATAGAGCCTCACATTCCTTGATGCCCTTATTTGTTATGGAAAATTTGGGAATGGACATCACTAGGCCTTACAAAGGCCTCTATTCTTTGATTCCGAGAGGGTCCAATGTTTGGGAATGATTAAAGATATATTGGTGACAATGGTTTAGGTTCAAAGAAAGTTTTTCATGGTGGATGTAGTGATTTTTGTATGTCCCACCTACTTATATCATGTTGTTGTCAAGACACTAGGGAACTTCTATTAGGGGTAGCATCCAATTGACCTATGTTTTTCTACTATTCCTATATTTTTATTTTTAGTTTAGGGGGGATAGGCACTTGTATAGAGAAACCAAGATGACCTATAATATTCCTGATCTAGAAAAACCCTCAAATTTCCTCTCCTACACCTCCAATAACAATAGACTTTTCCTCCTCACCTATGAGGCAATCCTTGTAGAAGGATGCGAAATTTTGTTATTTGAAGAGAAAAAGTTTGACCCTTTAGGCTTCTAAACTATAAGGTTTGATAGAGCATGCAATGAAGCTAGAAATGAAACATGGGTCCTCTTAAATTCTCCAAAGGGAAAAGAATTCCCATATGGCTTCAAGTTTTAATTTGAGTGCACAGATAATGTAGCAAAGTATGAGGCTATGATTTTGGGACTGGATACAAAAAGTAAAATGAGCATTGAACTCCTCAATATTTTTGGAGATTCAGACTTGGTAGTAAACCAAGTAAAAGAGAACTGCTAGACCAAACACCCTAGGCTAAGGCAATACAACATGAGGTTTGGGACATGTTTGACAATTTCTTTGAGGTTGTAGACATCACTATTTCCCTAAGAGAATATAATTGTAGGGAAGATAACTTGGCTAGATCTGTTGTTGACTTCACTCCTCCAAATTTGGTTCACCTATCTTATTCCATTAAGGTTATGCACAAACATGTTGTTCCTAACAATGTCAAATGTTTGAAGATGATGCTCAAATTGAAATATCTCTAAACATGGAAAATGAGTGTGCATATACGAATATTGACTCAGATGGGGAAGAATAAGAAGAAGGGGACTTGGATATAGGCTAGCCATTCCATCGCACTAATTTTGACATGATTGGAGGATAGAAATTTATTCAGCTAAAGATAAACTTTCTCCATAGAGGCCTAATGCCTTTGGAGAGACTATTTGATTCAAATGATGTGTTTCTAAATCCCTACATCAAACTAAAATTATCAAAAGCAAAATATTGCAATCTAGGCACCACAAAGGATCCTCAGTTTATCAAATTGTCAAAGAATTTATTTCTTACTAAAAGAGAAGAGTATGTCAAGTTGTTCTAAGAGTTCAAATATGTATTCGCATGGAGATATGAATATTTGAATGCATGTGACCCTTCTATTTTCTAGCACCAAATTGCTTTGAAAGAGGAAGCATATCCATTTAGACAGAAGTAAAGGCAGTCGAATCCATTACTCTGCCCTTTTATACAAAAAGATTCAAGAAGTTTTGTGACACTAAAATCATCATACCTATGAGGTATTCCCAATGGGTAGCAAATATAGTTCCCATCAAGAAGAAAAATGGGGAAATAAATATCTACGTGGAGTTTAGAAACATGAATAAAGCATCCCTCAAATACAACTACCCATCAGATAATACAAGAGGTGGTAGGGTTTGAGAGGATATCATGTTGTATGGTTTCTCAGGGTGCAACCAAGTCATGATGGATCCAGAATATGTGTTGGAGACGACATTTGCAACTTTGTGGGGCACCTTTGCATACATAAGGATGCCTTTTGGATTTATGAATGTAGGGGGGACTTTACAAAGGGCCATGGAGTATGCCCTTATTGATATCAAGAACCTTTTTATCATGGACTATGTCTTTATGAATGTAGAGGCCACTTTCCAAAGGGCCAAGGACTACGCATTTGTTTGTGCAGTAGAACAAGCACAAACCCATAATAGTTGTAACTATAATAGTAATGCCTCTTGGTCCCACTCCTATGGTGGGCCTTGGAATATTGGATTTTTCATTTTTTAGAAAGGGGCTTCAAGCTTCTTCAATCCTTTTAGGACTTCCAACCAAACTATATTTATTGCTTAGCTTAAAAAATCTCCATTCAGTAGAGGATGGCATTGATATATGAAGTAGTGATTATGTAAGGGCCAAATTGGATCCAAATGTTATTTACCTTCTCTCCTAAAGGTTTCATAATGTATAACATAGTTGTATGCATCCGCAAGAGCATTAAAACACTCTACTTACAATAATATGATTATGTTTTGTAAGTATATGGTAAGTGGGTAAGTGAAATACCATTTCATTATAATTGAGTTAATAATATAAATAATAAACTAATAAATAGGTGCAACTGGTGGTGATAACTTCTTATGATCACCATGGGGGCATTGAACCAACGAGAGGGAAATAGAGGTGTTCAAATCAATAATATTTTAATATTGATGCCAAGTGTCTAGTTCCCTAAGGCTCCCTATTATGTGCCTTATGGGTGGGCACATTTCCTCATGCAAGTCGAGTTTGCATGCAAGCCTTGAGAAGGAATGACTAACCTTTGGGAAAAATAATTATTTTCATTCACTCTCTAAGGGTTTAATAATGGTTAGGGGATATTGGTATTTTGGTCCTAGAATATGCATGCTAGTTTGTGATGGCTGAGAGTATGTGTAATTGTTATAGTTGAGATTCCCTAGTTCCTAGCAATTGAGATTTCCTAGCTATTTTGTGTTGTGGCAATAGAGGGAAGTGGGATAGCAAGAGGGACTATTTAGCAATGAAGGTAATCCCATCCTTGTGTTGAGTAGGGATGAGGGGGAGAGAGAGGCTGGTGAGTGGGATAGATGTTGTAAAAGAAATAAGTTGAAATGTTATTTCCCTTGCTAAGATGTTTAGATAAGGAGCCGAGTGAGAAAAACAAAGCCATAGCATGTAAATTCACCCTTGTCGTTCCATTGCCTAGCATGAGGGTGGCACCTACTTGAGCTAGTGCCTATGATAGGGAGGAAAAAACACTCCCATGGAGCTATTTCCCCAAGTGCAGCTTATAACATATAAGTAGTTCAATCTTGTTATTAATATGTTTATGACTATATTTGTGGGTATTGTTGTAAATGATCATATGTATTTATTTGATGAAGTTGCAAGGGTAGAAATTAGTATTGGCTTAAGAATACAAATCTAGGTTGTTTGGCAGTTATTTATGTGTTGATTATAAAGGTTGTTATATCCATATTTGTAATGTAGAGGGCATAATTATGCCTTTGCTTTGCAACTATGTGTAATGGATGTAATGGGAATTGTGGGTATCTTAGGAGATACCAAAATCATGGAGAAAATTAATTTGTTTATATAGGAAGTGACTATATATGCAAGTTGTTATAAATTCCCATGTATTAGCTATTATTATTTCTCGTATAATTAAAAATTATGAAATATATGTTAATTGGTTGAATGCTTTCATGGGTAATAGATGAATTTGGAGTAGGCAATGTTGTTTCCACTGCTATATTGTAATTTCCTACAATTTCCATGTAAATATGATTATTATAGCTTAATTAGATAACTGGGTATGTTATAGAATGGTATCAGAGCCATTGGTTATGAAACTGGGGTTGTATGGGCCAGAATTAGACTCTATAAGAAGAATTTGAGTTTCAATAAAAAGTATTTGACAAAATGCTAGTGAAGAAGAGTATATAAGGTCATAATTGAAAAAGAATTTCATGGCTTGAAGTGCTAGATTATGTTCTCGATAGAGCATATAGACTTGCTATGGAAGAACTATTGGTTATAAGTACGAAAAACAAAGTTTGGTTCCATGTTAAATTGGGGAAAATGTACAATTTGTAAAAATGTTCAATTATGTTATATGATAGAACCTCGAATTGCCAAATAATGGTGTCGTAGTTCTATTCAGGGAAAAGAGGATTATCAACAATCCATAGTTAACCCACTAGAGCCAATGATGTTGATTGATTTTAGTGTTGTATGGCAACATGAATGACATAGATGACCCATATTAAATTGAGAAAATTAGATTGATGGTTGGCAATGCAATTTGGTGTTTGGGGATGTCGGAGGAAAGAAGAAAATGAAATGTTGCAAATAGTTGATATTAGATTCGCCCGTTAAATCGATGGTTGATAAGTCGTCACAAAGAATCTAGAAGAGAGGAGGTTTTATGGGATGAATTTCCATGAACAACCAAGATTCCATCAACAAATGAGATCAATGGTTGGTAGGCTCTCATGGGATTCTAGCTCATCTAGATTTCAATATTTTGGAAATGCAGAAATGACCAAGATCCCATTGGAAAATCAGATTGATGCTCAATAGGCTCTTGCAAGATTCAAGTTCAACGAGGTTTTAAAGATTTGGAAATGTCGTGAATGGCTTAGATTTAATCATATAAGTATATCTATGGTGGATATTGGCCCAAAGAGTTTTGTAAAAAGAGGAGAATCCAACGGGGGGGAAGTTGAGAATGGATCAGATTAACCCTACCTGCCAAAAAACGGTTGAGATTGGCTCACGAGATTCTTTTTCACTAGTGTTAAAAATTGTGGCATAACCTCCAAACAAGGAATCACCAAGGGTCAGGAAAACATAAAGGAAGGTGACATACAGTTTGTAGGTAGTGACATGTGGACACTAGTGCCACATCTTTGCACACATGTCATGACACATTAGCAGAAGAAAAAAATTGTTTAAAAAAAAGTCTAGAGACAATTCCTTGTTTTGGCCATAATATGAGCATATAAGGCCAAAATTGGATGAAATTTTCAAATGTAAGTCCATAATGATGAGGACTATAAAAGTTCCATACATGAGTGTTGGCAGATTCGGCTCAAGAATTCCAAAAAATGGCAATTAGAAATTTTCGAAGGATCAGTTCGTACTCATTGTAAGAAGCTCAATTGAGCATGTAATTTGAACAGTGAAGAATGTGGGTCCGCATGTAGAAAACTAGTTGAACATTTGGCCAAATTCCAAATCATTTGGAGTTAAGGTGCAAAAGCATGCCAAAATCCATTATTCTTGAAGACTTTGGGTGGATTTTAGAAACTTTAAGAGGAAAAGTGACCCAAGATGTCAAAATTGGAAAAAGTTTCCTACTCAATATTTGATCTTCTTAGTGATTTGGACAACTTTTTCCTGGTGAAAATTTTTCATTTTTTCTCTGTTTGAAAGATCGTAGTTTTCACCAAAAATTTTGAGTTTGGAAAAAGTGCAAAAAGGGGAAAAATTGAAAATTTTATAATTATGTAGAAAATGACTAAAGCATTGAATCATTGATATAAAAGTTGTTGAGTGTTCATAATCAAAAGTAGTATATGTAACTTATACAATGTTTTTTTCTATTTCTCGCTAATTTTTCTTCTACAGGTTGTAGAAATCGATCTCCAACATTGAATGCACCAATGGAAAAAGTGCAAAAATTGGGCAAAATTTAGCAACTTCAAAGGCTTGTAAATTTTATCTCTGAGCTTGGAATTGAGCATGGTTATAGTCATTGGATAGGTAATGTAGAGGAGAATATAATAGAAGGTTTTGATTTCCAAAAGATGTTTCTAGTTATTTCAAAAAGTTATTAGAACAAAGCCTTTGGGATTGAGTGAACAATATAATTGTCAAGGTGCATAATCTTCAAAGTATCCTAACTTTGGGAAAAAGTTGTATGGTGATATAGGAGTGTACCAGAGGTGAATTGACTAAGGATGGATGCATACAATTCATGATGGTGCTTGCATAGTGGAGTGGAGGCACAATTAGATGGATAAAAGCATGGTAGTCCAAGGTGCATATTAGCTAGCAAGTTGAAGGTTGGACCAAGAATGGTTACTAAAGTCTTGAATAAGAATGCATACAGGTTATTGATTGTGATCAATATGTATAATTTGAATTCAAATAAGACCCATGGTGACCCTTGATTATTGGAGTTGGTTATTATATGTCACAAAATATTATTTAGGAAAGGTATGATGGACACCAACCTATAGAGTAGCACTATGAGGTTCCTAATCATTGAAGCAATTGTTATATACAACTAGGAAATAGTGATGAAGGTTACAGAGCTTGGATGATAAAGGAGAATTGCCAAGGAAAGAGAATATGTATGTGAAGTGATTGATGAACCATGTGATGGGTGGACCATCTGTGTGGGAAGGATATGTGGATGCCTAGAAGAGTTGCAAGATATGAACCATAAACTTATGTGTAAGAGATGAGAAGAAAATGATGAACTTTAATTCATTTGAAGGATGTTAATGGTGGAATAAAGTACTCGATCGTATGGATGGTTCTTGGTAGATAGAATTGGACTTGGCAAAGAAATTATCTATGGAAATGAAAGGCAAGATTGTAGAATTGAAGAAATTCAAAAGGCAATTGGAGATAAGAAAGAGTACGATATATCATATGTTTGAGGATATTGTAGCATTAAGGGAATGATTCTAGTAGTGAATGAGAATTGATAGATGAGAAAAAAGGTAGAGAAGATTGAGTGAAATATCAATATACAAGTGTTTAGCAAATCAAAGAGGAACATAAGAATTGCAATGGCATCCAGATGAGAAGTATAAGAAGGAATATGAAGTGTTGAATGTGTAATTAAGATTCCCATTGTTTGCAAAAGAGAATGGACTTTGAAAGGAGTCCATGTGAATCTAGAATGGCAATAATTGTAGCACTATAAAGTGTTGGAAGGCCTAGGCAAAGCTAAAGTTGGGACAATATTGGCCAATAAAAGGAAGTAGATGTTGAGGATTTAATATCGATATGGTATATGGGTTGGAAATGACGAATGCGCAAGTTGCACTTGGATGGAATTGCTTAAGAAAATGGAGCAACGATGCAAAGGTGATTAGAGTGAAAGAACAAAATGTTCCCAATTCCTAATGGGATTTAAGGATGACCAAAGATAGCAAAGGAAGCATGGAAATGATAAATGAAGCTACATGATGCTAAGGAAATTGTTGTAGCAACAAATGGTGAACTTGGCTAGCAAGGAAACCATGATAATGAGGGAGCTTTTCTCACCTTTAACTTTATTTTGTTTATAAGAAGTACAATTGTAAGATTTAAAGGTAGAAAGTATAAATGTGTATGCACTCTATTTGGGCAAAAAGATCATAGCTAATGATCCATTGTGTGATTGGTAGTAAGCCTCTGGAATTGTATAAACTATGATAAGGAATTCCAAGCCATGGAGAGGAATTGGAAGGGAGAATTCCTTTAACTCTTCTCTTATAGCATTGTTTATATTTCTTAAGAATGATGAAGTTGTTATATGTAGGCATGGGAATGCTAGGAAATGCAAGGGAAAGGATAGTTGGAATGCATATGTAATAGTGAGCATATTGAAAGGTAATGCTTAGTGCATATTATAGATATGTTTGTGCATACATGTGAAATGTCATATTGCCTAAGAGTACTATGTTGTACATATGTAATGAGTATGGCATAATGATTAAATGTGATTGGCGATGGTTGTGTAACCAAAAAAGGTTGATAGCATGGTTGATGATGTTGATGAGATTGTTGCATGTGATAGTTAGCTTGGTGAATAAAGGATAAGGACAAGAAATGTTAATCAAGGGTTGTTGAAAGGATTGGATAAGCCTCCATAAGAAACCAACTAATCAAGTAATGTTAGATATGTTGATGGAGTCCATGCATGTATTGAATTATTTATGCGTATATTGCATAGGTGTTGAAGTGAATTTGGGTAAGAATTCCTTTGGTCATGATTTGTTATCATAAGTTGATAGGTTTAGGTGATTGAATGCATTGTATGAACGATACCCAGGTGGGGTATGATAAACGTAGGAAGCCTAGACATACAAGATTGTTTAAAATCTAGAATGCATTCATATGAAATATAATGTCATGTGAGGTTGTGCTAGTTAAAAGCTAAGAACTAGAGTGAATGAGTATTTATACTCATTCCTTGGAATGGAGGCCATATCGGATAGCCATGTGTTAGGCCATAGTGTTATTGGATATGGAAAGGTTATATCACTACACAGTTATCTAATGGTATCCCTACTTGTGTCGATGTCCTTGACTATAACCATCTTGCCAACAACACTAATACACCATTAGAGGGGAAGGGTTTCTTGAGGGACTATTGGTCAGAGAAAGGAAAGGCCTTCTAGTATGTCTAAGGGAATATTTAGTAGAGAAAGGATATATTCTTAGTGTTTTGTTGGGATAAAGAGGAAGGTCAAGGTGTTGGTCAATCCTTCCAACTTATAATGGTGGAATGCACGACATAAGACTAGGGTATCCCTAAACTAATGCAATGATGCACCAAGTGAATAAGCATAAGCAGATTATTTCAGTGTGCAAGTTGTGGTTATGCACACATATGTGTTGGCACATATGTTTGAATGCATTGTGTGAATGCATGCATGTGCTACATTTCATTGTGACTAATATGTTAATAGTTGAAATGATGGATTTACTAGTAATTCATAATTATGAAATAGTTTCATAGG
>ML803955.1:115776-135923 GCA_009831015.1 Picea engelmannii | reverse complement strand
TCTAAAAGTCAAGCCAATATGATTGTACCCTTCCCTCCACTCCCTTCCATATTATGAGGACTACTATGAGATAGTGATTGGTATCTTGGTTGATCATCCCATGGAAATCAACATGTTGTTACATCTTGAAGACAATTTCATGGTTGAAGATGAACCTTCTTTCAATATTCTAGATGACGAGTCTCCAACGAAAGAAGAGGTATAAGTGTTAGATGATAGCATTTTCATGAATGATGATCAATATTTTGATCGAATTCATGTCCAGTTAAAAATGTTGTCTAATAATATCAAGGCCAAGGTAAGGACAAGTTATGACTTTCAACTTAGGCCTACTAATCAAAATTTCAGAGGAGATGGTGCTTTTAGGGGGGATGGAAATGAAAGAAGAATGAGGGAAGGGTCGTTGAGCCCCTAGGAAAGGAGGTAGCCTTTAAAGTTGCTAACTTCAAAAAGCCAGCATCCCCTATCAATGAAGAGCCTTAAGAGACCCCACAACCTAGTGAGTCCCAGGCTCTAGTAAACAATGTCAAACTTTAGTGAATCCTTAGTGAAATGCCATCTTGGCCAAGATTTCTACCAATATCAAAGGCATGTATGTTTCCTCTCTAGGACCTCATGTTTTTACATCAGATATGAATTGAGTAAACTGAAATTCACATGCCTCTGTATGAGGTTATCAAAAACCCTACCCATATAAAATAAGCATCAAAGTTTCCATGGGTTAGAGAACACCTATAAAGTGAGCTTGTATGTACCCAAACCCCTTAGTATAAGAATGCAATCCCTCTTAAATAGTTATGTAGAATGGTGAGGTAAGCTCATTTTGTAAGTTGTATCACCACACCCCTGATATTTTAAATCCCTCTGAGTTTGTAGCCATGGTAGCATATGCTACTACTTTTGAAATTGAATTTTCCTTGCACCTCAAAGAAAGAAATTCACTAGACTTGGATATTGATTTGACGATGTTGGAGATCTAGAGAGTAACATGAGAGATTATGGGAGACAACTCAAAACTAGGTAATGTCCCCCTAAAAGAAGATATTCCCTTAATAGGAGGAGAGGAAAGGAGCCTAAAACTTCATCTACTTCCCAAGAATCCATGCCAATGGAAGAAATTACTAAGTTGTTGTGATCTATGGCCAATGATGTAACCAAAGCAAACTAGGGATATTTTTCCCATTCCTCCTTAGGCCCTACTCCCAAATATTTGAACCACCTTGTTTGAAATTAGCCTCCATCAAGAAGACCCCAAATGGCCTCCAAAGAGAGAGTGGGATAGAGGATCTAGACCTCCCATAGACTTCTAAAAGTCAAGCCAATATGACTGTACCCTTCCCTCCACTCCCTTCCATATTATGAGGACTACTATGCGCTAGCGATTGGTATTTTGGTTGATCAACCTATTGACATGAAAATTTTGTTCCATTCTGAAGACAATCTCATGGTTGAAGATGAACCTTCTTTCAATATTCTATATGATGAGTCTCCAACGAAAGAAGAGGGATAAGTGTTAAATGATATAGTTTTCATGAATGATGATCAATCTTTTGATCGAAATCATGTCTAGCTAAAAATGTTGTGATCCAGATTATTTTGAGAACGAAATGAAGATAAAGATATAACAATAAAATATAGAGAGATATTGCAATAAACATAGAGATACAGTAATGTGCAATTTTTATTAATGAGAGACTATACAAAAACTGTAAAATTACAAAGTGAATGACTCGCTAGAATGGTGGCAGCTTATCTCTTAGAAGAGATTTGATGGCTACGCTCATTCGCAAGAAGATGATGATGTTTACAATGAGGCTATAGAGGCATTTTTAACATAAAGAAAATCCAAAACTCTAACCCCAAAAGATGAAACGCCAAAAGGTTTGAGGGCCCCGATGGGGGTAGTTGATACGTCAACTTCTCAAGGGCGTAACTTTTGCATACGATCTTCGTTTGAGGCACATGATAGCTCGTTTGGAAGGTTTATCCTAGGAATACACATTTTTTAATCATACTCTAGCTAAATCCTACAGTGTGACTCTGGTGGGCCCAAAAAATGTTGTTTAGGGCCTCAAAACAACCCCGGAAGTTTAGGACCCGAAAAGATGTAGAAAAATTGCCAAGGTGGAAACCCCTATTTTGAGCCAATGGAATACATGGGTGGCCATTGATTTCTGCCTGGATCAATCCTCCCCCTTACCCTTAGGAAGCAATGTTTTCCATTGCACGAAGTCCCGGGGGAAGATTTTGTTGAATATGAACCTTGGTGAGTTGCTTGCCTTGCTGAAAAAGTTGTCATGCTTAGCTTGTTGAAGTTTGTTATGAACTTGTTGTTGGATGGGTTGGATATGTTTAACCAATATGTTTGCATGATCTCTTAGAGTGTGGGAGGAATCTGTCGGTGAAGATGCAACATGAAGAACATGAAGGGGTTTATCATTAAGAGCATGAAGATGTTGAGATGATGTTATTTTCGCTTCCGCTGTCAACAATCAAATGAAACGGGGTCCCCTTCACCCACATCTATGAATGGAAAAGGCGCTCCCCCTCCTCAAGATCCTCTAGTTCTTCTGGTTGGATTGTTTTGATCACAACAGTAGAAGTGGGTTTTGCATCAATTATATTTATCCTTTTATTATTGTCTGAATCAGAGTCTGAGTCAGGGCTCGGCTTTTCTTCTTTAAGCTCAACCACCAATGATTATTTCAAGCGACATTCATCGGTGTTGTGCCAAGGGATTTTGTGGAAGTCGCACCACTTCTCAATGTCCTTTTCCATATTCCCGCTACCCTTCTTTTCATGTGGCTTGGATAGTTGTCTAGAGGTTTACTATTTTGTGAGTTAGGGATACCTTTACCATACTTTGGATTTTGGGGATTGGAAGACCCAAATTCCCACTTGTTCTGCTGCTTAAATTTATGCTCGATTTTGACAGCATATCTATAAGCGACTACTAGTGATGAGATGTCCAGAAACTCCATTTTTGTTTGGATGTACCTGTGTAGAGACCCACGGTATTTCAAAACCAGATGTCGCTCAGAGTCTTGGATACCTAAATTGGTGTGCAAGCTATGGAACGTATTTTTGAATTCCAACATTGTTTGGTCTTGCTTTTGATGCAGTGTGGTCCATCTCATGTACTAGTCATCATAGTTTCCCACAGGGTAATATTTCTCCTTGAACGCATCCATAAAAAAATCCCAAGTGAGCTCGGCCCCAAATATTCTAGAACCCTCTATGGAATTTTCCTCCTAGTAATTTTTCCACCAATGTTTGACATGGGGGAGATCCTTAAGGAGTGCAAAGGTGATCTTTTCTCTCTCGAAAAAAATGTGAACAAAGAAATAACCTTCTAGAAAATTTGACCATTTTTCCAAAGCATCTACATCGATCTGACCTTCAAATATGGGAATATCAAAATTAACTTTTACCTTGAATGGGGTAGCATCTCCAAAGCGACTGCTTGACGAAGACATGCCTGGTATTGTCGGCAATCATTGAAGGATTTGGGAAAAACTCTCCAACATCTTGTTCCTCTGTTGCGCAAGGGTTTCCAGGAGCAATAGCTTGATGGGATATTCTACTCCCTCTTTCCTCTTCTCTTCTTCCATGGGAGGCCGCTTGTGATGGTGAGAACGATTGTCCTCAAGAGAAACTAGCTCAAGACCCAACTCTCTATACCCTGACCTCGTCGGGGACATGCACTAAGGAACGAAAAGGAGTAGCATGCTCTGATACCACTGATCCATATTATTTTGAGAATGAAATGAAGATGGAGATATAACAATGAAATATACATAGACATTTCAATAAACACAGACATACAGTAATGTACATTTTTTATTAACAAGAGACTGTACAGAAACTGTAAAATTACAGAGTGAATGACTCATTAGAATGGTGACATCTTATCTCTTAGAAGAGATGTGATGGCTATGCTCATTTGTAATAAGATGATGATATTTACAATGAGGCTCCAGAGGCCTTTTTAACATAAATAAAATCCAAAACCCTAACCTCGGAGGATGAAACGCCAAAATTTTTGCGGGCCCCGATGGGGGTAATTGGTACATCAACTTCCCAAGGGCGTAACTTTTACATACGATCTCCATTTTGGGCGCATGATAGCCCGTTTGAAAGGTCTATCTGAGGAATAAACATTTTTTCATCACACTTTGGTTAAATCCTAGGGTGTGAGTGTGGTGGGCCCAAAAAACGTTGTTTAGGGCCTTAAAATGACCCCAAAAATTTAGGACCCGAAAAACTGTAGAAAAACTGCCAAGGTGGAAACCTTTGTTTTGAGACAATGGAATAGGTGGGTGGCCACCGATTTTTGCCTGGATCATGTTGTCTAATAATATCATTGAAAAGGTAAAGACAAATTATGACCTGCATCTTAGGCCTATTAATCAAATTTTTAGATGAGATGTTGCTTTTAGAGGGAATGGAAATGAAAGAAGAATGAAGGAAGGTTTGTTAAGCCCCTAAGAAAGGAGGTATCCTTTAAATATGTTAACTTCAGGAAGCCAACATCCCCTGTCAATGAAAAAAATTAATAGACCCCACAACCTAGTGGGGCCCAATCTCTAGTAAACAATGGAAAACCTGAATGAATCCTTAGCAAAATTCTATCTTGACCAAGCTTTCTACCAATATCAAAGGCATGTATGTAGCCTCTCTAGGACACCCTTTTTTTTACTTTAGATATGAATTGAGTAAACTGAAATTCCCATGCCTCTCTATGAGGTTATCAAAAACCATGCCCATATAAAAGAAGCATCAAAGTTCCCAGGGATTAGAGAACACCCACAAAGTGATATTGTATGTGCCCAAACCCATTATTATAAGAGTGTAATCCCTCAGACGGATTTATATTGAATGGTGGGGTAAGCTCAGTTCTTCGATATGTTCCTTCAATATGACATTTCTCTCCAAAGTAACTTAATTAATCTTTAGGTTGATGCTCCTAATTTTGTACTTGGAAACCTACCATATGGGAGAAATGAGCTTACCCCACCATTCTACATAACTCTGGAACTTCAAAACCTTGTTCTATATAACTTCATTTATGATTATAGAGCCTCACATTCCTTGATGCCCTTATTTGTTATGGAAAATTTGGGAATGGACATCACTAGGCCTTACAAAGGCCTCTATTCTTTGATTCCGAGAGGGTCCAATGTTTGGGAATGATTAAAGATATATTGGTGACAATGGTTTAGGTTCAAAGAAAGTTTTTCATGGTGGATGTAGTGATTTTTGTATGTCCCACCTACTTATATCATGTTGTTGTCAAGACACTAGGGAACTTCTATTAGGGGTAGCATCCAATTGACCTATGTTTTTCTACTATTCCTATATTTTTATTTTTAGTTTAGGGGGGATAGGCACTTGTATAGAGAAACCAAGATGACCTATAATATTCCTGATCTAGAAAAACCCTCAAATTTCCTCTCCTACACCTCCAATAACAATAGACTTTTCCTCCTCACCTATGAGGCAATCCTTGTAGAAGGATGCGAAATTTTGTTATTTGAAGAGAAAAAGTTTGACCCTTTAGGCTTCTAAACTATAAGGTTTGATAGAGCATGCAATGAAGCTAGAAATGAAACATGGGTCCTCTTAAATTCTCCAAAGGGAAAAGAATTCCCATATGGCTTCAAGTTTTAATTTGAGTGCACAGATAATGTAGCAAAGTATGAGGCTATGATTTTGGGACTGGATACAAAAAGTAAAATGAGCATTGAACTCCTCAATATTTTTGGAGATTCAGACTTGGTAGTAAACCAAGTAAAAGAGAACTGCTAGACCAAACACCCTAGGCTAAGGCAATACAACATGAGGTTTGGGACATGTTTGACAATTTCTTTGAGGTTGTAGACATCACTATTTCCCTAAGAGAATATAATTGTAGGGAAGATAACTTGGCTAGATCTGTTGTTGACTTCACTCCTCCAAATTTGGTTCACCTATCTTATTCCATTAAGGTTATGCACAAACATGTTGTTCCTAACAATGTCAAATGTTTGAAGATGATGCTCAAATTGAAATATCTCTAAACATGGAAAATGAGTGTGCATATACGAATATTGACTCAGATGGGGAAGAATAAGAAGAAGGGGACTTGGATATAGGCTAGCCATTCCATCGCACTAATTTTGACATGATTGGAGGATAGAAATTTATTCAGCTAAAGATAAACTTTCTCCATAGAGGCCTAATGCCTTTGGAGAGACTATTTGATTCAAATGATGTGTTTCTAAATCCCTACATCAAACTAAAATTATCAAAAGCAAAATATTGCAATCTAGGCACCACAAAGGATCCTCAGTTTATCAAATTGTCAAAGAATTTATTTCTTACTAAAAGAGAAGAGTATGTCAAGTTGTTCTAAGAGTTCAAATATGTATTCGCATGGAGATATGAATATTTGAATGCATGTGACCCTTCTATTTTCTAGCACCAAATTGCTTTGAAAGAGGAAGCATATCCATTTAGACAGAAGTAAAGGCAGTCGAATCCATTACTCTGCCCTTTTATACAAAAAGATTCAAGAAGTTTTGTGACACTAAAATCATCATACCTATGAGGTATTCCCAATGGGTAGCAAATATAGTTCCCATCAAGAAGAAAAATGGGGAAATAAATATCTACGTGGAGTTTAGAAACATGAATAAAGCATCCCTCAAATACAACTACCCATCAGATAATACAAGAGGTGGTAGGGTTTGAGAGGATATCATGTTGTATGGTTTCTCAGGGTGCAACCAAGTCATGATGGATCCAGAATATGTGTTGGAGACGACATTTGCAACTTTGTGGGGCACCTTTGCATACATAAGGATGCCTTTTGGATTTATGAATGTAGGGGGGACTTTACAAAGGGCCATGGAGTATGCCCTTATTGATATCAAGAACCTTTTTATCATGGACTATGTCTTTATGAATGTAGAGGCCACTTTCCAAAGGGCCAAGGACTACGCATTTGTTTGTGCAGTAGAACAAGCACAAACCCATAATAGTTGTAACTATAATAGTAATGCCTCTTGGTCCCACTCCTATGGTGGGCCTTGGAATATTGGATTTTTCATTTTTTAGAAAGGGGCTTCAAGCTTCTTCAATCCTTTTAGGACTTCCAACCAAACTATATTTATTGCTTAGCTTAAAAAATCTCCATTCAGTAGAGGATGGCATTGATATATGAAGTAGTGATTATGTAAGGGCCAAATTGGATCCAAATGTTATTTACCTTCTCTCCTAAAGGTTTCATAATGTATAACATAGTTGTATGCATCCGCAAGAGCATTAAAACACTCTACTTACAATAATATGATTATGTTTTGTAAGTATATGGTAAGTGGGTAAGTGAAATACCATTTCATTATAATTGAGTTAATAATATAAATAATAAACTAATAAATAGGTGCAACTGGTGGTGATAACTTCTTATGATCACCATGGGGGCATTGAACCAACGAGAGGGAAATAGAGGTGTTCAAATCAATAATATTTTAATATTGATGCCAAGTGTCTAGTTCCCTAAGGCTCCCTATTATGTGCCTTATGGGTGGGCACATTTCCTCATGCAAGTCGAGTTTGCATGCAAGCCTTGAGAAGGAATGACTAACCTTTGGGAAAAATAATTATTTTCATTCACTCTCTAAGGGTTTAATAATGGTTAGGGGATATTGGTATTTTGGTCCTAGAATATGCATGCTAGTTTGTGATGGCTGAGAGTATGTGTAATTGTTATAGTTGAGATTCCCTAGTTCCTAGCAATTGAGATTTCCTAGCTATTTTGTGTTGTGGCAATAGAGGGAAGTGGGATAGCAAGAGGGACTATTTAGCAATGAAGGTAATCCCATCCTTGTGTTGAGTAGGGATGAGGGGGAGAGAGAGGCTGGTGAGTGGGATAGATGTTGTAAAAGAAATAAGTTGAAATGTTATTTCCCTTGCTAAGATGTTTAGATAAGGAGCCGAGTGAGAAAAACAAAGCCATAGCATGTAAATTCACCCTTGTCGTTCCATTGCCTAGCATGAGGGTGGCACCTACTTGAGCTAGTGCCTATGATAGGGAGGAAAAAACACTCCCATGGAGCTATTTCCCCAAGTGCAGCTTATAACATATAAGTAGTTCAATCTTGTTATTAATATGTTTATGACTATATTTGTGGGTATTGTTGTAAATGATCATATGTATTTATTTGATGAAGTTGCAAGGGTAGAAATTAGTATTGGCTTAAGAATACAAATCTAGGTTGTTTGGCAGTTATTTATGTGTTGATTATAAAGGTTGTTATATCCATATTTGTAATGTAGAGGGCATAATTATGCCTTTGCTTTGCAACTATGTGTAATGGATGTAATGGGAATTGTGGGTATCTTAGGAGATACCAAAATCATGGAGAAAATTAATTTGTTTATATAGGAAGTGACTATATATGCAAGTTGTTATAAATTCCCATGTATTAGCTATTATTATTTCTCGTATAATTAAAAATTATGAAATATATGTTAATTGGTTGAATGCTTTCATGGGTAATAGATGAATTTGGAGTAGGCAATGTTGTTTCCACTGCTATATTGTAATTTCCTACAATTTCCATGTAAATATGATTATTATAGCTTAATTAGATAACTGGGTATGTTATAGAATGGTATCAGAGCCATTGGTTATGAAACTGGGGTTGTATGGGCCAGAATTAGACTCTATAAGAAGAATTTGAGTTTCAATAAAAAGTATTTGACAAAATGCTAGTGAAGAAGAGTATATAAGGTCATAATTGAAAAAGAATTTCATGGCTTGAAGTGCTAGATTATGTTCTCGATAGAGCATATAGACTTGCTATGGAAGAACTATTGGTTATAAGTACGAAAAACAAAGTTTGGTTCCATGTTAAATTGGGGAAAATGTACAATTTGTAAAAATGTTCAATTATGTTATATGATAGAACCTCGAATTGCCAAATAATGGTGTCGTAGTTCTATTCAGGGAAAAGAGGATTATCAACAATCCATAGTTAACCCACTAGAGCCAATGATGTTGATTGATTTTAGTGTTGTATGGCAACATGAATGACATAGATGACCCATATTAAATTGAGAAAATTAGATTGATGGTTGGCAATGCAATTTGGTGTTTGGGGATGTCGGAGGAAAGAAGAAAATGAAATGTTGCAAATAGTTGATATTAGATTCGCCCGTTAAATCGATGGTTGATAAGTCGTCACAAAGAATCTAGAAGAGAGGAGGTTTTATGGGATGAATTTCCATGAACAACCAAGATTCCATCAACAAATGAGATCAATGGTTGGTAGGCTCTCATGGGATTCTAGCTCATCTAGATTTCAATATTTTGGAAATGCAGAAATGACCAAGATCCCATTGGAAAATCAGATTGATGCTCAATAGGCTCTTGCAAGATTCAAGTTCAACGAGGTTTTAAAGATTTGGAAATGTCGTGAATGGCTTAGATTTAATCATATAAGTATATCTATGGTGGATATTGGCCCAAAGAGTTTTGTAAAAAGAGGAGAATCCAACGGGGGGGAAGTTGAGAATGGATCAGATTAACCCTACCTGCCAAAAAACGGTTGAGATTGGCTCACGAGATTCTTTTTCACTAGTGTTAAAAATTGTGGCATAACCTCCAAACAAGGAATCACCAAGGGTCAGGAAAACATAAAGGAAGGTGACATACAGTTTGTAGGTAGTGACATGTGGACACTAGTGCCACATCTTTGCACACATGTCATGACACATTAGCAGAAGAAAAAAATTGTTTAAAAAAAAGTCTAGAGACAATTCCTTGTTTTGGCCATAATATGAGCATATAAGGCCAAAATTGGATGAAATTTTCAAATGTAAGTCCATAATGATGAGGACTATAAAAGTTCCATACATGAGTGTTGGCAGATTCGGCTCAAGAATTCCAAAAAATGGCAATTAGAAATTTTCGAAGGATCAGTTCGTACTCATTGTAAGAAGCTCAATTGAGCATGTAATTTGAACAGTGAAGAATGTGGGTCCGCATGTAGAAAACTAGTTGAACATTTGGCCAAATTCCAAATCATTTGGAGTTAAGGTGCAAAAGCATGCCAAAATCCATTATTCTTGAAGACTTTGGGTGGATTTTAGAAACTTTAAGAGGAAAAGTGACCCAAGATGTCAAAATTGGAAAAAGTTTCCTACTCAATATTTGATCTTCTTAGTGATTTGGACAACTTTTTCCTGGTGAAAATTTTTCATTTTTTCTCTGTTTGAAAGATCGTAGTTTTCACCAAAAATTTTGAGTTTGGAAAAAGTGCAAAAAGGGGAAAAATTGAAAATTTTATAATTATGTAGAAAATGACTAAAGCATTGAATCATTGATATAAAAGTTGTTGAGTGTTCATAATCAAAAGTAGTATATGTAACTTATACAATGTTTTTTTCTATTTCTCGCTAATTTTTCTTCTACAGGTTGTAGAAATCGATCTCCAACATTGAATGCACCAATGGAAAAAGTGCAAAAATTGGGCAAAATTTAGCAACTTCAAAGGCTTGTAAATTTTATCTCTGAGCTTGGAATTGAGCATGGTTATAGTCATTGGATAGGTAATGTAGAGGAGAATATAATAGAAGGTTTTGATTTCCAAAAGATGTTTCTAGTTATTTCAAAAAGTTATTAGAACAAAGCCTTTGGGATTGAGTGAACAATATAATTGTCAAGGTGCATAATCTTCAAAGTATCCTAACTTTGGGAAAAAGTTGTATGGTGATATAGGAGTGTACCAGAGGTGAATTGACTAAGGATGGATGCATACAATTCATGATGGTGCTTGCATAGTGGAGTGGAGGCACAATTAGATGGATAAAAGCATGGTAGTCCAAGGTGCATATTAGCTAGCAAGTTGAAGGTTGGACCAAGAATGGTTACTAAAGTCTTGAATAAGAATGCATACAGGTTATTGATTGTGATCAATATGTATAATTTGAATTCAAATAAGACCCATGGTGACCCTTGATTATTGGAGTTGGTTATTATATGTCACAAAATATTATTTAGGAAAGGTATGATGGACACCAACCTATAGAGTAGCACTATGAGGTTCCTAATCATTGAAGCAATTGTTATATACAACTAGGAAATAGTGATGAAGGTTACAGAGCTTGGATGATAAAGGAGAATTGCCAAGGAAAGAGAATATGTATGTGAAGTGATTGATGAACCATGTGATGGGTGGACCATCTGTGTGGGAAGGATATGTGGATGCCTAGAAGAGTTGCAAGATATGAACCATAAACTTATGTGTAAGAGATGAGAAGAAAATGATGAACTTTAATTCATTTGAAGGATGTTAATGGTGGAATAAAGTACTCGATCGTATGGATGGTTCTTGGTAGATAGAATTGGACTTGGCAAAGAAATTATCTATGGAAATGAAAGGCAAGATTGTAGAATTGAAGAAATTCAAAAGGCAATTGGAGATAAGAAAGAGTACGATATATCATATGTTTGAGGATATTGTAGCATTAAGGGAATGATTCTAGTAGTGAATGAGAATTGATAGATGAGAAAAAAGGTAGAGAAGATTGAGTGAAATATCAATATACAAGTGTTTAGCAAATCAAAGAGGAACATAAGAATTGCAATGGCATCCAGATGAGAAGTATAAGAAGGAATATGAAGTGTTGAATGTGTAATTAAGATTCCCATTGTTTGCAAAAGAGAATGGACTTTGAAAGGAGTCCATGTGAATCTAGAATGGCAATAATTGTAGCACTATAAAGTGTTGGAAGGCCTAGGCAAAGCTAAAGTTGGGACAATATTGGCCAATAAAAGGAAGTAGATGTTGAGGATTTAATATCGATATGGTATATGGGTTGGAAATGACGAATGCGCAAGTTGCACTTGGATGGAATTGCTTAAGAAAATGGAGCAACGATGCAAAGGTGATTAGAGTGAAAGAACAAAATGTTCCCAATTCCTAATGGGATTTAAGGATGACCAAAGATAGCAAAGGAAGCATGGAAATGATAAATGAAGCTACATGATGCTAAGGAAATTGTTGTAGCAACAAATGGTGAACTTGGCTAGCAAGGAAACCATGATAATGAGGGAGCTTTTCTCACCTTTAACTTTATTTTGTTTATAAGAAGTACAATTGTAAGATTTAAAGGTAGAAAGTATAAATGTGTATGCACTCTATTTGGGCAAAAAGATCATAGCTAATGATCCATTGTGTGATTGGTAGTAAGCCTCTGGAATTGTATAAACTATGATAAGGAATTCCAAGCCATGGAGAGGAATTGGAAGGGAGAATTCCTTTAACTCTTCTCTTATAGCATTGTTTATATTTCTTAAGAATGATGAAGTTGTTATATGTAGGCATGGGAATGCTAGGAAATGCAAGGGAAAGGATAGTTGGAATGCATATGTAATAGTGAGCATATTGAAAGGTAATGCTTAGTGCATATTATAGATATGTTTGTGCATACATGTGAAATGTCATATTGCCTAAGAGTACTATGTTGTACATATGTAATGAGTATGGCATAATGATTAAATGTGATTGGCGATGGTTGTGTAACCAAAAAAGGTTGATAGCATGGTTGATGATGTTGATGAGATTGTTGCATGTGATAGTTAGCTTGGTGAATAAAGGATAAGGACAAGAAATGTTAATCAAGGGTTGTTGAAAGGATTGGATAAGCCTCCATAAGAAACCAACTAATCAAGTAATGTTAGATATGTTGATGGAGTCCATGCATGTATTGAATTATTTATGCGTATATTGCATAGGTGTTGAAGTGAATTTGGGTAAGAATTCCTTTGGTCATGATTTGTTATCATAAGTTGATAGGTTTAGGTGATTGAATGCATTGTATGAACGATACCCAGGTGGGGTATGATAAACGTAGGAAGCCTAGACATACAAGATTGTTTAAAATCTAGAATGCATTCATATGAAATATAATGTCATGTGAGGTTGTGCTAGTTAAAAGCTAAGAACTAGAGTGAATGAGTATTTATACTCATTCCTTGGAATGGAGGCCATATCGGATAGCCATGTGTTAGGCCATAGTGTTATTGGATATGGAAAGGTTATATCACTACACAGTTATCTAATGGTATCCCTACTTGTGTCGATGTCCTTGACTATAACCATCTTGCCAACAACACTAATACACCATTAGAGGGGAAGGGTTTCTTGAGGGACTATTGGTCAGAGAAAGGAAAGGCCTTCTAGTATGTCTAAGGGAATATTTAGTAGAGAAAGGATATATTCTTAGTGTTTTGTTGGGATAAAGAGGAAGGTCAAGGTGTTGGTCAATCCTTCCAACTTATAATGGTGGAATGCACGACATAAGACTAGGGTATCCCTAAACTAATGCAATGATGCACCAAGTGAATAAGCATAAGCAGATTATTTCAGTGTGCAAGTTGTGGTTATGCACACATATGTGTTGGCACATATGTTTGAATGCATTGTGTGAATGCATGCATGTGCTACATTTCATTGTGACTAATATGTTAATAGTTGAAATGATGGATTTACTAGTAATTCATAATTATGAAATAGTTTCATAGGGCTATTATGGATACAGTGAAAATAATTATATGCAAAAGTAGTAATGTTTTGATGGATTATAAGAAATCTTTGTTTGGATGACAGAGCTTTAGAAAGGGATGTCTTGGATATGGTAGTGAAAGTAAGCCATAATGAAGATAGGGAATATTACCTACACAATTGAAATCTAAGTATATGTGGAACTTCCTATATTAATTTAAATCTAATTGCTATAATAATTATTTCAATTCCCTTCTCCTAATGATGGACTCGGCTCTATAGTCAGAAATGTTCGTAGAGAACATCAAAAAACTCACACAGGTTTCCATAAAAAATCTCAGATAAAGAGATGTCTAGTAATATTTATATAGTTATGTTTATGACATGGGTAAATGGTGAATTTACCTAGTAAGGGCAAAGGATGATTATTGTAAGTTGGAATGCCCGAGAAGAAGGTCGTTTTGATGACATTGGAACCTTGTGATTTCCATAAGTTATTGACTAAGTAGAGGCTGCCAGTGGAATGCCTGACAATAAGATTGTATAATTTGACGCTCTTCTTACATGTGAAATCCTTGGCAAGCTTGATCACTCAAGGGACTATTTAGCGAAGAAGGCGATGCCTATGCCTAGAAGGGTGAGTGTGGAAAGGAAAAGGAAACTTAAATGAATCTGTCGTGAAAGATTCATGTGGCATGTTTGTTGGGATCAGGGAGGGTGTGTCAGAAAGAATAGTGAGCTCAAATATTTCCCATGGAAACCCTGTGAAGTAGAGAAATAATCATGCACATAAGTATTGAGCTAGAATTGCATACATATTTTTGTTGCATGAATATACATGCTTGCATTGCGGAGTTGGGAATTCATATGAATAGGATAGTTGTTGCATAAAAATGGCTATAACATGTATGTTTTCCTTGATTATTGTTATAGGTGCAAATAAAGAGTGAAGACATGATTGAACTACTAGAAAAAGGAACACTAAGGACAGTGTTATTCCAAGGGAGGGAGGGGGGGGATGTAATACCCCCTATGAGCATATGAGTATATTGTTTGAGTATATGGTAAGTGGGTAAGTAAAATACTATTTCATTATAATTGAATTAATAATATAAATAATAAATTAATAAATAGGTGCACATGGGAGTGATAACTCCATAAGAGCACCATGGGGGAAACAGACCAATGAGAGGGGAAATAGGGGTGGTCAAATAAAATAATATTTTAATATTAATGCCAAGTGTCTAGTTCCTTAAGCCTCCCTATTACTTTGTCCTATGTGCCATATGGTTGGGCACATATTCCTCATGCAATCCTAGTTTGAATGTAAGCCTTGGGAAGGAATGGCTAACCTTTGGGGAAAATAATTATTTCCATTCATTCTCTGAGGGTTGAAAATTGGTTGGGGGATGTAGGTATGATAGTATTAGCTATGCATGCTTCCAAGAGAGATATGTCACTGTCACAATGTATTTCTATGCATGTATGAGGAAACCATGTCTAAGAGTATGTGTAATTGTTATAGTTGAGATTCCTTGGTTTCTAGCAATCAGGATTTATTAGCCAATCTATGTTGTAGCAATGGAGGGAAGTGGGAAACCTAATGGATTATTTAGTAGTGAAGGGGTCCCATGCCTTGTGATAAGCAAGGCTAAGGGGGAAATAAAGGCTAGTGAGTGGGTTAGAATTTGTAAAAGAAATGGGTTGAAATATTATTTCCTTGGCTGAGATGTTTAGATAAGGGAATGAGTGAAGAAACAAGAGCCATAGCCAGTAAATTCACCCTTGTTGTTTCCTTACCTAGCATGGTGATCCGGATGATCCAGGTGGATATCGGTGGCCACCCACATTTTCCAACTTGCTCAAAACAGTTTTCTGGCAATTTTGGTAATTTACTATTTTTAGTAGTTTTTAACTTCCGGGGCCATTTTAAGGGCCTAAATGAAGTTTTTTCGGGATCGAGATTCTCAATGATGGTTAAGGGATCTAATTGAGTCCCTAAAATGAATATCCTTGATGATACATTTCCAACGAGCTATCGTGCGCCCCAAACAGAGATTGTATGCAAAATTTACGACCCCGGGAAGTTGATGTACTAACTTACCCAAACGGGGCCCACGTGACTTTTGGCGCTTCATCTCCTAGGGTTAGGTTTTTTGGATGTCTAGGGTTTGTGAAATTCTATTTTATTGTAAAAAAGACCTTCAGAGCCTCATTGTAATCATCATATTGCGAATGAGCATAGTCGTCACATCTCTTCTCAGAGATAAGCCACCACAATTCCAGCAAGTTTGTTTTTCGCTGCATTTTATAGTTTCAGCTTATTTCTTTATTGAATAGAAAACTGGTTTTACTGTATCTTTGTTCTTATGTGTTAAGCATATTTTAATAATCTGTATTCACTTCATTCTTCTCATAAAATCTGGATCAGTGGTATCAGAGCTATTTGCTCCTTATCGTCTTAATGCATGTCCCCAATGAGGTCAGGGTACAAAGAATTGGGTCTCGAGCTTGTTTCTCTTGAGGACAAAAGCTCTCGCTCACCCAAGCGACCTCTCATGCCAGGAGAAAAGAAAGATGACAGGATAGGAGATCCTTTCAAAATGTTGCTTGAGGAATCCCTCACGCAACAGAGGAACGAGATGATGGATAGTTTCACGCAAATCCTTTGGCGGCTACCAACAGGCGACGCATCTTCCTCGAGCGGAGGCGCCGCCCCATTCAAGGTACAAATAAACTTCGATATTCCTGTATTTGAAGTTTAGATAGACGCAGATGTTGTAGACAAGTGGTTGAATCTACTAGAAGGGTATTTTTCTATCCATAACTTTTCGAATAGAGAAACGATTACTTTTGCGCTCCTCAAAGTCATTCCCCATGTCAAAGATTGGTGGGAAACTTTCTATGAGAAAAAGGAAACAGAGGAACCCTCATTATTTATAGTCATGACCACTTGGGAATCATTCAGCGATGTTATTAAGGAACAATACTACCATGTCGGAAGTTATGACGACTTGTATACCAAATGGACCACACCACAGCAAGAAAGAGACCAAGCAGTGTCAAAGTTCACAAATATCTTCCATACCTTGCGCACCAAGGTGGGTATCAAAGATTCGGAGAGACATCTGGTGCTCAAGTATCATGGTGCTCTGCATATATGCATATAGAACAAAATGGAATTTTTGGACATCTTTTCCTTAGGCGCAGCCTACTAATATGTCGTCAAAATCGAGCAGAAGCTCAAACAAAAGACGCGGAAATTTGGGAATGGGAACCCCTCACAGCAAAAGCCAGGAAAGGGCGGCCCCAACCCATATAACAAAGGAAATAGCAAAGATGGATAGTACCAATACAACCAATCCAATTTGCAAGCAAAGAAGGACATCGGAAAGACAAAGAAATATACCGAGAAGTGGTGTGAATTCCATAAGAGCCCTTGGCATAACACTGTCGATTGCCACTCAAAGTAGTCGTTGGTGGCCGAAGTGAAAGCCTCTGAATTAGATGTGGGTTCTGACTCTGAGTCGGAACCAGAAAGGGGAAGATGGATCATTGATGCGGAACCCAGTGCCATCGTTGCTACCAGCAAGCTCCAACCTGGTGAACCAGACGAGCCAGAAGAAGGTGAGTGCCTCTTCCATTCACAGATGTGGGTGAAAGTCACCCCACTGCACTTCATTGTTGATAGCGGTGTCCAGAAGAACCTCATCTCAGCAGAGGTCGTCAAGCAGTTGGCTCTGCCGAAAACACTGCACCCACAACCTTACACCATTGGATGGCTCAACCAAGGAAGCGATCTTTGTGTCAGCCAACAGTGTCGATTGTCGTACGACATCAAGCCCTTCAAAGACAAGGTATTGTGTGATGTTGATCCTCTCGAAGTTTGTAATGTTCTTTTGGGCCAACCTTATTTATGGAAACGTCATGTCGTATATGAGTCTAAGCCTCGTATTTTTATTATTACTTTGAAAAGGAAATTGTACAGGATACCTGAGGCAGTCCCTCCTAGTGTTATTTCCTTGATCTCTACCAAGCAATGCAAGAATGTCATCTCTCATGCTGAGAAATTTGTCTTCTTCATGATTCGCTCTCAAAGTGAGTGAAAGATCGCAGCCACATCCAGGGCCTTCGCGATCGATCTCTCCACACAACATAAGCAAGTGGATAAGGTCGTGGAAGAATACTCAAATATCTTCTCTTCTCCTATCGGGGTACCTCTGCACTACCAGGTCAAGCATCCCATCGATTTGACCCCAAGCGCACCACTACCCAATGGGCCAGTCTACCGCCGCTCTCTATTAGAAAACGAGGAGATCAAGAGGAAGATCCAATAACTGATCCACAAGGGGCACATTCATCCCAGCTCATCGCCTTGTAGGAGCCCAATCGTGCTGGTGAAGAAGAAAGACGGGACCTGGTGACTCTGCATTGATTACTGGGCCCTGAATAAAATCACAGTATGAAACTGGTACCCGATTCCCTGAATTGATGACTTCCTTGATCAGCTCACGGGGGCCAAATACTTTAGTAAGATTGATCTGAAGTCTGGCTACCACCAGGTCCCAATAGAACAGACAGATGTATAGAAGACTGCCTAATCTGAAATTTAACTTGATCTGAAATTTAACCATTATTTGCATGTGAATTTTTAATTGTTAACCATCTTTGTAATGCAAAATTAAAGAACGTCCATCAAGCACATGAGCACATAAACATGTAAGCAAACCATCTATGAACAAGAATTGGTAACGGAGTTCACCAGACTTCTTGGCTACGTCTTCGAGTCCACTCCAACAGTGAGACCGCTCTTTAATTAATCTCAAATGCTTAAAATTTACAAAGAAAAGGCTTACATAAGAGCTCCCAAAAACCAACTTTCAAATCTATGATTCTGGGCAGAAATAAACATCATAGGTGGTTGGAAAACGTCATTCTGCAACTTTTGACTGTAAACTCGAGTATGCTTGGCTCGCTCAAATAGGCTCTGGAGGCACTTTTCTGTTCATCTACTCTAATGAAGAAACAAATAGCATATTTGGAATCCTCTCGAAATTCTGCAACTTTTGAGTATAAAGTCGATCTATTTCTAAGCAGGTCGCCTGGGACACCTTCTAGCACAGATTCCAATGCAGCCTCTGCCAACTCCCCCTACCTCGTCTTGCATTCCCGATTAAATAAGCAGAACCGCTAACCAGTTCGCCAAACTTAGCGAACCTCCTCCAGATTTGGTGGTAACCGCCAGATTTTGCGGTAACCACCAGATTTGGTTGAATCCGCCAAACTGTTGGACTTTTAGAAGGTGACACGTGGCGCCTCTTGATTGGGCCACGTGTCAGCCTCTCATTGGTTGACGACACGTCACCCTGCCGACGTCATCATCCATACGACCTGCCATGTGTCATTTCCTCAGACTGCCACATGTCATGCTGATGTCAGCGTCTGTACTGCTAACGTCATCAGTACGGCATGTTCATTGTTTGACTTGTTTTCGTTGTTTTCAAAAAACTTCAGAGTGTCATAACTTCTCCATACGAGCTCCGTTTGAGAACGTAAATATATGGCTATAATCGAGAGAAAGAACCATACACAATGGTGTTTGGTTTCATCCAATTCTGAGAACTTTGATTTTTGAGCATTTTCTGAGCCTATGGACCCTTCTGAGACTTCTGGGTCATTCCTAGATCCTCCTTTTCTGCATTTGAGTATTTTCGAACGGTTTTGGATCCACCTAGATCACACCTCCCCACTAAGAAGATTTTGGACCACTAAAAGCATGAAATCATTCAGAAAATAAGTGAGGACATGTTTGTCTCACTTGTCCTGTATCACCTATCCATTCCTCCTGGAACCTGTACATCTGACTTAGCAATACAACAATCAACACTGCACTGACATTGTTAAGTACATTAATCACATCTTCATTCAACATTGTCGGACCCAACCACATACTGTTGATGAGTAATAAGTTGAATATAAACATTGAACATGTGAAAGAGATTGTACCCGAACCATGCTCACTTTTAACCATAGAAACACTATCAACCAAAACAGGTGTATTGTAGTGAAATGACACTTCCTTTTCATGCTTAGGATTCTTTTCTTCCTTACATTGTATAGACATAAGTGTCAAATTCCGACTTGCATTAACAACTCTTTTTAATTGTTGTGTAGTGCCCAATTATTTGTCATTTTTGAATGAATGTGAATGCACTATGTACTCAATTCCTTCTTTAAACAAGTGATATTGATTATGTTCTCGATAGAATATCACTTTTTGATCATCTAAGTACGGACTACCCAACACAATTCCACAGATATCTAGTGGGACCACATCAAATTCAACCTCATCTACAAACTTAGATGTAATTTCAAACTTTAGATCACATTGTTGTGTTACTTGTAATCTTGTATCTTTGCATGCCCAACCTAATGGATAAGGTTTCTTGTCTGGTTTCGTTGTTAATCCCAATTGCTTAACTACTTCTTCTGAAATAAGATTAACTTGAGATCCACTATCTATGAGTGTGTCAACCTTTGTTTGTTTTGTAATCACTCTTATATGAAACAATGCATTCCTCTTTCTATCCTTAG
>ML803955.1:81109-114514 GCA_009831015.1 Picea engelmannii | reverse complement strand
TCAGAAGGGATAGAAGAAGTTGCTTCTTCTCCTTTTGGTGAAGACATCCTTCCTCTTCTTGAACCAATCTCTGGATCAAACTCTTCAAGTTCTCCTTCACCATGTTGAAGCTTGGATCTTGTTAACATCAACTCACAAAGCAAATGGTTAACCTCGCTCTGATACCAACTTGATTTGAAATTTAACTTGATCTAAAATTCAAGATCTTTTAACCATTATTTGCATGTGAATTTTTAACTGTTAACCATCTTTGTAATGCAAAATTAAAGAACATCCATCAAGCACATGAGCACATAAACATGTAAGCAAACCATCTATGAACAAGAATTGGTAACGGAGTTCACCAGACTTCCTGGCCACGTCTCCGGGTCCACTCCAACAGTGAGACCACCCTTTAATTAATCTCAAATGCTTAAAATTTACAAATAAAAGACATACATAAGATCTCCCAAAAACCAACTTTCAGATCTGCAATTCTAGGCAGAAACAGACATCATAGGTGGCTGGAAAACGTCATTCTGCAACTTTTGACTGTAAACTCGAGTATGCTTGGCTAGCTCAAATGAGCTCTGAAGACACTTTTCTATTTGGCTACTCTGATGAAGAAGCAAATAGCATAATCAGAATCCTCTCAAAATTCTGCAACTTTTGAGTATAAAGTCGATCTATTTATAAGCAGGTCACCTGGGACACCTTCTGGCATGGATTCCAATGCAGCCTCTGCCAACTCCCCCTGCCTCGTTTTTCATGCCCAGTTAAATAAGCAGAACCACTAACCAGTTCACCAAACTTAGCGAACCTCCTCCAGATTTGGCAGTAACCGCCAAATTTGGCTGAATCCGCCAAACTGTTGGGCTTCTAGAAGGTGACATGTGGTGCCTCCTGATTGGACCATGTGTCAGCCTCTCATTGGCTGACGACACGTCACCCTGATAACGTCATCATCCGTACGACCTGCCACATGTCATGCTGACGCCAGCATATGTACTGCTGACGTCATCAGTACGGCTTGTTCACTGTTTGACTTTTTTTCGTTGTTTTCGAAAAACTTCAGAGTGTCATAACTTCTCCATACGAGCTTCGTTTGAGAAAGTAAATATATGGCCGGAATCGGGAGAACGAGATGGATGCAATGGCGTTGGTTTCATCCAATTCTGATAACTTTGATTTTCTGAGCATTTTCTGAGCCTAGGACCCTTCCAAGACTTCTGGGTCATTCCTAGATCCTCCAGTGGCGGCACTCACCATGGTGCTAGACTCTTGCGACCACGAGACCTCCAGATGGCCCCACCTCTATGAGACAAACCCTGACTTCTCCACCACCTACCAAATGTTGGGCGCCAACTCATTGGTCACTAATTTCCATCTTCAGTATGGTTTATTGTGTCGTCTGGGCCAACTTTGTGTTTCATCAAGCGAGCACGCGAAGGTGATTTGGGAAGCCCACTATAGTCGGGTGGCATGACACTTTGGCGTCGAAAAGACAGTGTCAGTGCTGCAGAAACATTTCTATTGGCCAAAACTTCAACAGGATGTCGGCAAGTATATCAGGTCCTACACCGCCTGTGCTATTGTTAAACTGACCACAAAGAAACAGGGCATGTACACCCCTCTTCCTACTCCTAACAGGCCATGGGAATCCATCTCAATGGACTACATGTCGTTCCTCCCATCCACCAAGAGGGGAAATGACTGTGTTTTTGTGGTTGTTGATCACTTTTCCGAGATGGCGATTCTAGCTCCCTGCAAGAAGAACATCACAGAAGAAGCCACTACCAAGCTCTTCTTTGAACGAGTATGGGTACATTTTTGGATCCCACAAACCATTATCTCTGACCATTATAGTCGGTTCCTCAGCATATTCTGGTCGAGCCTCTGGTCATTGTTGGATACCAAGCTCACCAAATCCACTGCCTTCCACCCCCAGACAGAGGCCAAACTGAGGTTGTCAATCGGATGATCATACATATCCTGCGCATGTACAATTCAAAACACCCCCGCACATGGGATGAGAGTCTTCCCTATGTCCAACATAGCTACAACCGAGCCCTACATAACTCAACTGGCCACAACCCCTTTTAGGTGGGTTTTGGATTCCAACCATTGGGCCCCATGGAAGTTGCACTACCCCTAGCGACCACCTCGGCCGACTCATCCCCTGCTCCACCAGAAGCTAACAAAGCCACCCGGTTCATTGAGCAGATCCAGCACATCCACCAACAGGTTCAGGATATTCTACAGAAGTCTAATGCCAAGTACAAGCAGTGCCATGATCAACATCTAGTGCCACATAAGTTTCAGGTGGGCGGAAAAGTTTGCTTGCACTTGCATAAAGAACGCCTTACAGGGCCCCATCGAAAGCTTCTCCCACTCTGTTATGGGTCATACACCATCACCAAGGTTGTGGGTGACAATTCTTTTGAGCTCAACATTCCCCCTTTCCTTGGCCTACACCCAGTGTTCAACGTGGCTCTCCTTCGACCATATTTCCCACCATTATTGGACGCCTCAAAGATAGAGGAGCAGTTGATACCAACAGAGATCAACCATGACTACATGAAATAGGAATCCAGTGATCAGATTGTGGACACACAAATCAAGGGCACTCGACAACAAAGGATCCAACTTTATCGAGTCGTCAAAGCAGGGCAGCTCCTACACCAAGGCAAGTCGCTCACCTGGGGCCAAATTCAACAAAACTTTCCTCATTTGATGGGGGAACTCAATGCAATGGAGACCATTGCTTCCTAGGGAGGGAGGATTGATCCAGGTGGATATTGGTGGCCACCCACCTTTTCCAACTAGCTCAAAATAGTTTTCTGACAATTTTGGTAATTTACTATTTTTAGTAGTTTTTAACTTCTGGGGTCATTTTGAGGGCCTAAATGAAGGTTTTTTAGGATCGAGCTTCTAAATGATAGGAAAAGTCTTTGATTCATCCTCCAAAATGAATCTCCTCGATGATACCTTTCCAACGAGCTATCATGTGTCCCAAACGGAGATCGTGTGCAAAAGTTAGGACCCCGGGAAGTTGATGTACTAACTTACCCAAACGGGGCCCACATGACTTTTGGCGCTTCATCTCCTAGGATTAGGTTTTTTGGATGTCCAGGGTTTGTGACATTTTGGTTTATTGTAAAAAAGGCCTTCAGAGCCTCATTGTAATCATAATCTTGTGAATGAGTGCAACCGTCACATCTCTTCTCAGAGATAAGTCGCCACTATTCCAACAAGTTTGTTTTCCGCTGCATTTTACAGTTTCAGCTTACTTCCTTATTGAATAGAAAACCAGTTTTACTATATCTCTGTTATTCTTTGTTAAGCATATTTTAATAATTTTTATTCATTTTGTTCTGCTCATAAAATCCGGATCACCGGATTATTTTCGAAATGAAATGAAAGCAGAGATATTACAATGAAATACACATAAAATTTGCCAAAAACAGAGAAATACAACAATACATGATTTCTATTAATGAAAGAAATGTACATAGACTGTAAAAATACAGAGTGCAAGACTCGCTAGAATGGTGGTAGCTTTATCTCAGAGAAGAGATGTGACGGCTATGCTCATTCGCAAGAAGATGATTAAAATGAGGCTTTGGAGGCCTTTTGTGATAAACATGAATTCCAAAACCGTAGACATCCAAAAACCTAACCCTAGGATATGAAGCGCCAGAAGTCATGCGGGCCCCCGTTGGGGTAAGTTAGTACATTAACTTCCCAGGGTTGTAACTTTTGCATACGATCTTCGTTTTGGGCGTGTGATAGCCCGTTGGAAAGGTATTTTAGAGAACTATGCATTATGTCATCAAACTCTAACTCTATCTACAATTTTACTGTGGCAAGCCAAGAAAACATTATTTAAAAACCCAAAACAGCCTTGGAAGTACATAAAGATGTATTGACATGAAAACTTCCAAAATAAGCCAATTGGAATAGGTGGGTGAGCACAAATATCCACTTGGATGTTGTGTAGGGCTTCAGGATAGCTCGGTAAGTGCAGAACCCACAATTACAAAGAAATATCCCCATTACAAAGAAACATGTTGAACCGAAAATTGTCTAAATGAGCCAATTGGAATTTGGAACAGGTGGGTGGCCACCAATATCCACCTAGATCAATCCTCCCCCCTTAGGAATCAATGGTATCCATTGCATTGAGTTCCCAGGGAAGAGAGGAAATCTTTTTCTGAATCTAAATCTTGGTGAGTTGTGTGCCTTGTTGGAGAAGTTGCACTACTTGGTCTGTGGAAGGATTTCATGAACCTATTGTTGGCAGGGTTGAATATATTCCACCAACCCGTTGTCTCTGGGCTTGACAGGGCATTGTATAGGCACCATTGTAGGTGAAGAAAAAATATATGTTTTCTCTTCTACAATCTACTTCTGCTGGATAGAAGGTGTTGAGGCTACAATGGTCGCAGTGGCCTTATGTGCATCTTTTGAAAATATTATGAAGAGGATGAATTTTGCAGTATGAGAGATTACCTTGCAACATTGTTTGGTGGAACAGTAGTCGGAACTACGTCTGGTATCGTGTAGAGCTAACCCCCAAGAGTAATAATGACACTACGGGGTCGAGACTCATAAACAACATAATGTTTCCACATATATGGTTGGCCCAAAACAACATCACAGACATAAAGAGGGGGAAAATCACACACTACCTCATCCTTTAAGGGTTGGATGCCATAGGACAGGTGACATTGTTGGTTGACACAAAGATCTCATCCCTGGTGAAGCCACCTGATGTTTTATGGCTATGGGTGTGGTGTTGTCGACAACCCCAGTTGTTTGAAAACCTCAGCTGAGATGAGGTTCTTCTAGTTGTCGCTATCAACAATGAAATGCAACGGGATGCCCTTCACCCACATATGTGAATGGAAGAGCCACTCCCCCTCTTCAGGATATACTAGTTCTTCTAGTTGAATTGTTGTGGTCGTGATAGTAGCAGTGGGGTTTGCATCGATGATTTGTCTGTTTTCAATATTTTCTAGATCAGATTCCAAATCAGGGTTCGACTCCTTGTCTTTTACCTCGACCACCAATGACTTTTTCGAGTAACATTCATCAGTGTTGTGCCAAGGGATTTTGTGGAAGTCACACCACTTCCCAGTGTCATTCTTCATCTTTCCTTTACCCTTCTTTTTTTTGTGCCTTGGACTAGTTGTTAGGAGGTTGTTGGTTAGGTTTGTCCTTACCATGCTTTGATTTTTTTGGATTTGTAGACCCGAACTCCCATCTATTCTGGTGCCTAAATTCCTGCTTAATTTTGACAGCATATCAATAGGAAGCTCCCAATGATGAGATGTTTAGGAAATCCATTTTGGTTTGGATGTACCTATGCATAGCCCCAAAGTGTTTTAGAACCATATTTCGCTTGAAGTCTTCGATACCCAGCTTGGTGCATAAGGTATAGAAAGTATTTGTGAACTCCGACATGGTTTGGCACTTCTCTTGCTACAGTGTGGCCCATCTCATGTACTAGTCTTCATAGTTATCAACAAGGTAGTATTGTTCCTTGACTGCATCCACAAAAAATTCCCAAGTGGACTCGGACCCATATATTCCATGTTCCTCTGTAGAAATTTTCTCGCATTAAGTTTCCCACCAATGTTTGACATGGGGAAGAGCCTTGAGGAATGTGAAGGTGATCTTTTCCCTGTCGAAAAAATGGTGAACAGAGAAACAACCTTCTAGCATATTCAACCATTTTTCTAAGGCATCCACATATATCTGACCTTCAAATATGGGAATATCAAAATTAACTTGTACCTTGAAGGGAGAGGTTCCTCCAAAGTGGTATCTTGATGAAGATGTGCTTGTTGCTATTCGCAAGCATTGAAGGATATGGGAAAAATTCTCCATCATTTCGTCCCTTTGTCGTGCCAGAGCTTTCTCAAGCAATAGGTTAATAGAATCTTATGCTCCATCGTTTTTATTTTTTGTGACCATAGAGGGTTTCTTGGGCATGCGAGAGAGATTGTCCTCGAGAGAGACAAGCTCAAGATCCAACTTGCTATACTCGGACCTCGTCGGGGACATGCACTAAAAAATGATCAAGAGTAGCCTTCTCTGATACCATTGATCTGGATTATTTTCAGAACGAAATGAAAGCAGAGATATTACAATGAAATACACATAAAATTTGTCAAAAACATAGAAATACAACAATACATTATTTCTATTAATGAAACAAATGTACAGAGACTGTAAAAATACAGAGTGCAAGACTCACTAGAATGGTGGCAGCTTTATCTCTGAAAAGAGATGTGATGGCTACACTCATTCACAAGAAGATGATTACAATGAGGCTTTGAAGGCCTTTTTATGATAAACATGAATTCCAAAACCCTAGACATCAAAAAACCTAACCCTAGGAGATGAAGCGCCAAAAGTCATGTGGGCCACGTTGGGGTAAGTTAGTACATTAACTTCCTTGGGTCGTAACTTTTGCATACGATCTTCATTTTAGGCGTGTGATAGCCCGTTGGAAAGGTATTTTTGAAAAATATGCATTATGTTGTCATACTTTGACTTTGTCTGGAGTTTGA
This sequence comes from Picea engelmannii, assembly GCA_009831015.1. Classification (NCBI taxonomy): domain Eukaryota; kingdom Viridiplantae; phylum Streptophyta; class Pinopsida; order Pinales; family Pinaceae; genus Picea; species Picea engelmannii. The sequence continues at coordinate 107,957 of ML803955.1, read as the reverse complement.
TTGAGGCAAGCCAAGAAAACCCTATTTAGAGCACCAAAATGGCCCTGGAAGTACAGAAAGATGTACTGACATGAAAACTTCCAAAATAAGCCAGTTGGAATAGGTGGGAGACCACCAATATCCACCTAGATGTTTTGTAGAGCTTCAGGACAACCCCGTAAGTGAAGAACCCACAATTACAAAGAAATGTCCCCATTACAGAGAAACGTGTTGAACTAAAAATTGTCCAGATGAGCCAGTTGTAATTTGGAACAGGTGGGCGGCCACCAATATCCACTTGGATCACATGGGGTCACAATTAATTGAGTTGGTTCCTATGGCTGGGAGTAAAAATTATCCCATGGAACTATGTCCCCAAGTGCAACATATAACATAAAGTAATTTAGTCTTAATATTAATATGTTGATGACTAATATTTGTGGGTATTGTTCTAAATGAGGATATGTGTTTATTTGGTGAAGTAAAAAGGCTAGAAATTGGTATTGGCTTGGGGAATACAATTCTGGGTTGTTTGGAAATTATTTATATGTTGATTGTAAGGGTTGTTACAACCATATTTGTAATGTAGAGAGCATAATTATGCCTCTATTTTGTAAATTGTTCTTCAGTTATCCACAATGAATGTAATGGGTATTGTGGGTATCAAAGGAAATACCAAAATCATGGAGAAAATGTAATTGTTTATATGGGAAATGACTATATATTGAAGCTACTGTAAATTCCCATGTATTGACTAATATTGTTTCCTATATAATTAGAAATTATGGATTATATGTTAAATTGGGAGAATGCTTATACATGTGTAATGGATGAATTTGGAATAGGCAATGCTATTTCTGCTAGTATATTGTAATTGCCTACAATTTACATGTAATATATGATGATTACAACTTAATTAGATGACCAGGTATGCTACACTACTACAATTTGGCTATTGATTATATATATCCAATGAAACTATGTCAGTGAATTGAGAAAACCCAAGCTTGTGGAAATGGAAATGAATGAGGTATGAAAAGCCAAAATCCACTATAACCTTTAAGATATATTAATTTTTTTGTAAATGACTTGGCTATCTATCATCACTCTGCCTATTTCATAAACCTGAAGAAGAGTAATGTATGACTCATTTGGGGACCCATAACTAATATTAGAGCTATTTTTTATTACGATTCATACAATAGTTGCATATGTAAATATAATTATTCCTCCTGGGATTTTGTTAACCCCCTAGAGTCATTCTTGTGCTCAAGGGAATTCCCTCCAACATTTAGCCTATATATTGTTTACACAACGTAAGAATCAATCTCAAGTGGGGTGTTTTTGGAAGAAGACCCCATAAGATTAACATAGTCTTTAAACAACACTTTAGGCATAGACACTGCATCAATTACATTGATAAAAGAAAAGGAACCAGACCCAATATGAATGTTATAAAAATGTCATTGGAATTAGCATTGACGAGGCATTCCTTCATGATATAAACAATGTTAGGCCTCTCAATCACATAGTATTGTATTTTGACATTCCAATCTACTATTTCATAGTATTCTTTCTTTTAGTTATGCCATTACCTCACTCACGCTCATCCTAGAGGATGATAGAACCTAAACACATCTCATGGCTACTTTGACAATGCAACTAATGTATTTCATGTTATAATCTCCATCCAACCTCATGTCTACAATTTATATTATTTTGTGAACATTTTCATCCATTTTGTTGGAAATGTGTTATATTATTTGCATGGTTACCTCCATGCACTATTCATATGCGCTGGGGGGGTGGCTAGGCCCCCCTTGTCTAATATTTAGGGGAGGGAGCCCTTGACCAAAAAATTTGGGTTGTTTTTGTTTCAATTTTTTGGCATGTTTTGTATCTTTTGGCGAATGGTTTTTTGGCCCATTGTAATTTAATTTTGGTTAAGGAATTAGGGTTGTAATCTAATCTGCGTTAATGGATTAGGGTTTTTGGACGTTGTAAAATACCTATTAACTGTATCATGAATGGTGAAGTTAATATAATGAAGAAGAGAGAGGTGTGGCTTTAAGGTTTGTTGGTTTTCCAGGTTAAGGGTTTCTAGGGTAAATCTCAGTGTATTTTGTGTTTGTCATTTTTGTTCTTTCTATTTTGTTTATTAATATGTATGCATTGTTTCACTTCAAATGTTTAAAACTTACACATCTATAATAGCTACATTGTCCCTTAAATATGTTAAAAATTATTATAGGAGAATATATATTACAAAATATTCAATTGTCGGTGCTAATAAATGCTTATATTTTGGATAATTGATTATATGGTTCCTTACCCATCAAATGATGTTTATTTCCTCTATGGGTAGTTTTAGATCTATGGGTGGTATACTGCATATGATTTCTAGAAGAAACACTTTGAAACTATACACGTCACTCTTCTATGACAACATTTGAGTGTTGTAATACCTATGAAAGTGTGCCATGAAAAAAATTAGTTAATCAAGATTGATGGAAAAATTGCATGTACTCTTAACAATGGATTGAATTCCTTTAACATTACAAATATTGCAAAGAGAGTGAATTTATATGTGTGTGATATAATCTGGATCCAAGTATCATGTCATTTTTTCACTATGGTGGTAACATGAGTAGCCTCCCCATCCATTATCATCCTTGAAATACTGAAAAAGGCCAATTTTCCACTCAAATTGGATATCAATTGTAGACTTCCAACATTAATAGATAAAATAGATGAATTCTCATTATAATTCTTAAATATAAAAGGTAAAAATGAGGACGAAATCAATGACACGTGGGGTTGTTGACCTTGAAGCTATAATTGGCCATGGCAGTGAAGTTGTGAGTAGTGAGATAGAGATAAACATATGTGGTACTCCAATTCACACTCACAACCACATCAAAAATCCCAATGTGGATAATCTGAAATTTCTGGTAGATGAATCCCCAAGAAGCTTCCTCTCATTTAGTGTAGTGTTTGAATTCCCCCAGCTATTAAGGAAATAATTGTCTAAAATCATTATTGAAAGCAGACATGTTGTTGATGAAAAATAACATGTAAAAATTATCCAAAAGCTACTCAGTTTAAATATCCAAAATAAGGCTAATGGGGTTGGGCTTTAAAACAAACTAAAAACATATCTCAAAATAAACCACAAAAATGCCACTTCATATCAAACCAATGAAAGAAAAATTGCCACCTCCTTCATTTGTCTCCTAATGTCACCAATTAAGGTCCCATAGAGGTCTTTTTTTGCATCAACTTGAACCAAGAAACACAAACCAATGAAACTCCTAAGTTTCATAGCTTAATACCACCAAAATTCAAATCTTATGAGACTTCCAAGGTTGACAACCCTCAAACATCCAAACTCTAAAATAAATTTCCCAGGGTTTTAAAATTGGAGCCTTTTAACCAATGCTTATTCCATAAATTTTCCATGACTTCTAAGCCTTATATAATATATTTTGGGGGGGTTGAATTGGCTCAAAACCCTAAATTGAAGATCCAAATGATAAAAGCATAGATTTGGTCTCAATAATTTCTCAAAAAGTGAATTTAAGACCAATTGATGGAAGCAATTTGCACACATTCGACTTAGACTTGCATTGTAAAAATTATATTTTATGACAAGTAGTGAAGTCAACCTTGTGTTTATAATGTGGAGACCTGGGTTTAAAACCCCCCTCCACTGGCTGCAAGTCCTAGGCGATTTCAACAACATATAAATGCCTCTCCTAAAATGAAATCTTAGACAAGTGACAAATCTCGGTTACTATAAGCAACATTTTCAAAATGAAAGATGAATGCATAAAAAAATAATTCAATATAAATCATCATGAACGTAGCACATCTTAAAATTACTATACATTATTATAATTAAATTAAATACCAATAAATATTACTCATTTATATTAACATACTAGTAAACTAGTCATATATGTTTATACCTAACCCATGTTAAAAAAAATTGTTAGTAATCGATAAAATTGTCACTTAAAACACCTCAAAGTTGCTAGTATAGATTCACTTATACAAATGTCGTGAGCAATATTTTTGGTCACATAGTCACAAAAATCTAAAATTGCACTATTGTACCTTGTGTTTATATTGATCAATAATGCCCATATGGTGTTTCCCAAGTCCATACATGGCAGTGGGATCATCCAACTTATAAGATAACTTGTATAGTACTAGCAATGGCACATCTCTTATTAGTCCAACATATGTAAAGTAATTAACCACAATAGTTAATCAATTTACATATAATATTATAAAAAACAATATGCACACTAAATATATGGTATAAACTAAATTATCTCGACTAAAAAACCATATGATTATATTTACTTCATTTGGATGTTATATTGAAGTGATCAAGACCTTGACCAAATTTTACCAAGACCATACTTGACATGATTAGATAAAACCCAACCATTGAGGTTTCCCATTCTCTCATCAATTAAGTCATCATCGGGGAATGGGATGTTTTCAATCTCACACCGATCCATTCCCACATATGGATTTGGTATGTATTATAGCTTGGGATTGTCTAGACCAACTGACATATCAATCATAGTCTAATTTTCTCTCTAGCATGCAACAATGGGTCACCCTCTCTTGGGCATCATCATATGCCATCATGCAGTGGTTGATGGATAGCTAACAAGGAAATCATATGTAGGTTGAGAGAATGGAAACTTCTTGAAAAGTAGACAACAAAGCTTTGATTCATGTGGGACCCAACCCTCCCTACACATCCAAAAAATGAGCCAGTTTCAATGCATGGAAAAACGTCTAAAATATACATTATTCCACCTATAAAGAGATTGATCATCAATAAGTTGGTAAATGTAATAAAGAAACATACAATCTTTATGTGGTCCATCACCAAGGATAGTGGACAAGGTCTTGAGGATAAAAATATTAGCATGTACCTTTTGACGTTGAAATCGATGAATGGTAAGTTGATTCCCCCTCACCTAGAAGTCTCATGACTTAATGGTCACATGAACGATATATTTAAGGATGTATTACATGTGTGTCTATGTGGGATTATGATTAAGAACGCCAATAAAATTGAGAGCACCCTACCCCTCTTCGATAAGCCAATAAATAAATGTATATCATCCTTTGATGGGGTGAATTAATTGTCTACCCCAACCCTAAAGGCTTGCAAACCTTGATTATAATTTTGGATCAACTATCACATGAAATCATTATTTAGCTTTAGGGGTGTAGTTTCCTCATAATATTTTAGGAGGCCAACATCCCTAAGGAGACAACACGTGGCATCCATAATGGGGTTCAAGAATCTTTTGCGTTCCCTCTATCGTGACTCCCATACCTACAACACCAAGTAATTCTCAAGTGAAGGATGGTTGGCATAAAAATTGTTAGAATTATAAATCAATCATAAATATAACCTTTTTTTTTCTAAATAAAACCTCACGGGAAAACCCAAAGGATGCTTCCCTGCATTCATACATGGAAATCCTAGCAAACCCATCAATGTAGACTAGTGTGCCTCAACCAAGGGGATTTGAACTAGGCAACTACTGACATGAATCTAGCCAAATTCCCAACAACATTGGATATAATTGGTTGAGATAACCCCTTGAACTTAATCATAAATATAATTGATCTAGACCAATGCATTATTTTGTAAGGAAAACAAGAATGCTTCATAACAATTTACAAAAGAAATGGTGAACTAGTGCTCCATAATTATGTACAAAAGAAATAGTGCACCTATGCTCGATAATGATTTACAAAACAAATAGTGCACTAGTGCTCCATAATCATTTTAAAAAAAAGGCATAATGGGGGTGTCAAAATAAATAGGAGCACTAGTGCACTTATCTCAATATAAATGTTGGCCCTTGACCAAGTTTTGAGGAACACTTGGTCGTAATTGACCGTTTTTGGTCTTCGATGGCCTGTCAAATATGGAGTGCCAGGCGAAGCAGAGATAATGGGATCTCGGTCCACTTTTGGGCCCCTTTTAGGGTTTTGGGTTAATGTAATGCGAAAGGGATGTCATCCTGTGGGTTTACCCACGCTTAGGCCCACTTTTGTAATGTATAAATAGAAGTATAGGCAATGTAAGAAGTACTAGTTGTGATTTCTTAGTGCAATTGGTAGTGCATCTATTTGATGTCGAATAAGTGCTCTGTGCGAACTATGTAAGGATTGCAAGGCTAAGTGCAAGTTATTGTGTGGTTGATATAGAAAGCTAAGTGTTGTAACGATAGGAAGGAGGATCTAGCGAGCTGCACAGATCTTCTGTCCTATGCGAAGAAGGGTTTTGGAGGTTGTGTGCTTGTAACAGCTTGAAGATAATAATAAAGAAGAAGATATTGTGCATGTAGCCCTGGGGGGGTTGAACCACATAAATCTGTGTGTTATGCTCTGTGCTTTGGTTCAATGTGTTTATCTTTGCTTATTCTATGTGCTTTGATATATCCACTTATGTTTTGTGCTTCTTAGATATATATGATTGTTAGATCTGATGTGTATGAGGATGCTTAGTGTTGATCTACTAGATATAATCTGGGTTACTATGGTTAAGTGATGAAATACTGTAAATATGAGTATTCACCGCAAAGCTCTGTGCTATCTGTGAAGTATAATAAGGGTTAAATATTGATGAATGATCTATGCTAAGTGCCCTGTAAAAGATATAATCATAGATATGTGTCCCAGCTAAGGTTGCAGGCACCTAAGTCTTGCAACCACCCCTGCCTCTACCTAGGGTGAGACTTCATCTGCTTCGCAGGTGTTTCCAAAAGGGATGGTAGTTAGGGCTTTGTTGGTGCACTCTTGAGCGTTGAACCCTGGGTCTACCCCTATGCCAACAAATGGTTCTATTGTCGGGACCTGAAACTATGATTGTTGGGAACTGAGGAAGAAGAAACTTTGTGCAAAATAAATTTATGCACGTAGATTTGTTTCCCTAGTGCACAGCTTTTTACTCGACCTATGAAGATTTGTGCCAAGAATAAGGTCAGATCTGAAGAAAGGAAGATTAGATCTGAAGAAAATAAGTGAGATCTGAATGCTTTGTGCTCTAAGAAAAGTAAAAGTGGACATTTCTGAAAGAAAGAGGTCAGATCTGCAGAAAAGTGGTAAGATCTGTAAGCTTTGTGTTCTAATAAAGGTAAGAATAGTTAAAAGTTCTTAGATCTTGAAGCTTTGTTCTCTATAGAAGTAAGATAGGTGAAATTTTGTGTTTCTAGAGCATGGATCTAGGTATGTTTGATAGATTTTGTCCTAGATTAAAACCTAGGGCATTAATAGATGAAAGAAAGTTTGATATGAATAGATCTGATAAGTATGTTATACCTATGCATAGAAAGAATGTTTGGACTAAAAAATGGATGCAGGATCCTATAAAGAATTTTTTGCAGGCTAGCTACCATGATCTTGGTGTGCAGTACAGAAGAAGTTGGGGATCATTTAAGAGAAAGAGAGGATTGACCCTATGTTACAGTTGCAGAAAACCAGGCCATCTAGCTAAGGAATGCCCTGGTGGAAAACCTGGTTGTCTCTGTTGCAAATCTTTCGACCATGAAGTATTAGATTTCCCTAGAATGATCGCTAAGCTTGAAAGAATGAATCTGCATGAAGAAAACCCTAAAACAGCCCCAGAAATAGCAGAACCCCAGAAAGAATCAGAAAAGGTATTAATATAGATGAAAGAAACTCTGAATGGGCATAAAGATGTCAGTTTGTCAGAAATTTTCAAAGAAAAAGAGCAAATCGAAGTAAGAATAGGAGACTTCGACATAGACTGTGTTCTGGATGAGGAAACACAGGTGAATATTATGACAGAAAGAACTTGGGAAACCCTGGGAAAATCTGTTATGATTCCTTCATTAGGAGGAATAAGCTTGTTTAAAGGAAAATTGGTAACCCTGTGTAGAAGGATTACCCGGATACCTCTAAGCATCAATGGAACATCGGTAGAGGAAGAATTTGAAGTTATCAAGTTTATTGAGAACAACGCCCCATTTTCGGCTTTGTTAGGCAAAACCTGGATTGAGAAAGACCAGATCTAAAGAAATGAAGAAAAGGAAACCCTAGAAAAGAAGAAGCAAGACTTAATAGATTTTATGACTAGAAAGATCACCTACTTGATGGAAGAACAAGGTAACATATCGAAGCTATTTGACACCAGGGACTTGGATGTCGAAGTTGTAAGAAAACTAGAAGAACCACAGAGGACTGAAATGAATGTTCCAGACAATGAAGAAGTATTTCCCTTGAATCCAAAGAACGAATATCGACAGCGCGAAGTGACTATGTCTGAAGAGGATAAGAATCAGAATGGGAAAAGGATCACCAAGACGAAGCTCACCGGTAAAAAGGCTAGAAAGCTAAGTAAGAAGAAAGCCCAGATCGAAAGACTACATAAGGTTCCAGAGGGAGCCCCGCAGAAGGAAAAATTGCAGAATTTGAGCCTCGCCGAGATAGCAGAACATCGACATAGGGCACTTCATCGTGGCAAATCAATATACCTGTTGGAAGTCAATATAACCATTCGACTGCTGCTCTGAATGGGTCGGAAAAGCATTGATGGCTCGCTACTAGATCGTTAGACCATTCCATAATGGACAGAAAAAGAGTTAATGAAGCTTTATACCCGTTGCAAGCAAATCGTTACTAAAATTCCTATATATCCCATCACACCATGATTGAAGAACACTTTTTCCAATTGAGAATTTTGACCTCACAGCCTTGATTAAGATTGTCCAGTGATCCTTACAACCTTACCTTATACCCTATTACAGTACCTACGCTACTTTGAGAACCCGAAATATTGATCCTGAGTGTATATGTCCGACGAATTTATCTCAGCTGAAGAATCTATAAGAGAGGTACTCTCTAGCCTAAGAGTCGAGAGAGTCATGTCAGAGAGAGGATTGTCTACAGGTTTACAGGCATCATCGATGAGAGGAGTGCAAGCCTCCTCGTCGACTGCTCGAGCAGGGACATCCCGAGCCGACGTAGAAAGAAGAACCAAACATAAAGACGATATGGCCAACGTGAAGTTGGTTCCATCCATCCTACCTGCTTACATACCACCTCTGAGTGGTGTGATCAATAGAGACAGTGTTCCTGGAGACTTGGAGTACACTATAGTCACCACGTACCTGCCAAAAGGGGTACGCGTAGTTCGCGTAGATCAAGACAAGGTTGCAGCATTGAAGTTTAGTGACTTCAACCTGGGTGACCGAAAAGTTTATGGCATACTCGCTCCTTATAAATATATGATGAAGACAAAGGGAAAGAATTCGAAGATCATCCCTCAACAATGGACGATGAACCTTGCACAGTCCACTTTGCTCAATGTTATGAAGATACCGCACTTCGGCAGACACCAAGAGGTGAATGCTTGTGTGAAGCTACTTCTAGCAAGTTACCATGGAGGATACTTATGGTTGAACCATCGCATAACAGTTGATCCAGCGTTGATCAACCGGATCACCAGGCTTAGCATGCAGGGCCCTGATCCCCACAATTACTATCCTGGAAAGACTGCGGATCGTGCTCTTGCTCAGAACATCAAAGAAGCCTATGGCGATGTTGAGAAAGGCATGCAAGGCTACAAGGTAGCTTCTATTGAAAGTGGCGCAGTGCACCTCACCTGTCAACTGATCGCAGGGAAGTTGGTACGCAAGAATTGATCCATGTAAGTATCCATGTTTGTAGTCAACCTCGCAGGGAAGTGTGCAGAGGGACTACAGATGAACTGGGCGAAGTACCTGGTGAATCAACTAGAGATTGACTACAGAGAAGCCTAGGATCAGGGGCATGAATTCCATTTTAGCTAGATCTTAATACTTATATCTTTCGTTGCATGGGAGCTACCGGAAGGTGCAACTTTCCCGGACATCGACCCCTTCAAACCATTGGCCGCGAAGTTCAGTACTCTATGGTACTCGAACAATATGTGGTAGTTAAATGTCATTTTCCATACCTACTATACCCATTTGAATTTCTCCATCCAGTCTGAGCCGCGCATGACCCCGAATACTTTACATAGGTTTCGACCCTTGATGAAGTTCAGCGCGGACCGCTATTTCATATATATTACATCACGCACTGATGAGCACAAGGAATAGCTTCAATCTTATTATAAGATGACAGAAGACGACCTACAGGAGATCACCAAGGAATGGTCATCGGACCTCCTTATCTCAGCAAACCCCGTAGAAATGTCCGACATCGACAGCCCAGAAGCTGCACAGAATACACCTGGGCCCAGTAAGACAAAGAAAACAAAGCAGACAACGAAGGATGAGGAAATCCAGTATGTAGATAGTAGATCTGTAAGAACCGCATCCATTACACTAGACCAAGGAGGTAATGATGAAGACTTAGAGGAAGTCAAACAGAGGCCAGGAGACAAAGTAGAGATCATAAAGAAAAGCAAGGGTTCACCCCCAAAACCTTCCTCCTGGAAGAAATCAAAAGCACCCGTGACTAAGCTGAAGACCATGCTCACCCTAGATGACTTCATTTTTCTCATCACAGCTATGAATGAAGCCATAGAAGAGATAACAGAAAAGCAGGAAGCTAAGCAAGAGACAATGTACAACATAATCGAGATCGAGCTCTAAGGAGTACAACAAGCTCTCCAGTCTAGCCATACAGTCTCCTCTGCGGCCCTGCCAGAAGGAACAACAAAAGATGGAGATGAACCAGTTCAACTCTGCAAGATTGCTGACACAGTCGAAGTACGCCTTTGGAAGGCACAGGAAGAAATAGCGTAGGCAACCCAGGCCTTAAAGCAAGCACAGGAGGAAATCATCGAGCAACATCGAGCTGCGCAACAAGAGAAGGACGTTATCCAAGCAAAATTTGAAGAAGACAGAGCAAAGATCCAAAAAGAGAAAGAGCAGTTGCTCGTGAAGTAGATTGGGATTGAAGAAGCAGTCAACAGAGCATTTTTCTCTGTGATTGGCTTAGAACATAAGGCAGAAGAACCCATAGAACGCCAAGTGATGAAGCTTGCTAAATTTATTCAGCAACTTCAACAAAAATTCATGGACTTAGAGCTTCAGACCATACCACAGACCCCACAAGAAGTGTGCGACCAGCGAGAAATAACTGCCCAGAGCATCGTAGAAAGGATTAAAGCACTCACTAAGGAATGCAAACAGTTAAGTAGCAGAAGTGCATAGATACACGAGAACCTAACCGAGAACCCGAAATTGCATAAATTGGAGTCGCAGCTCCAAGAGGCAAAGTACGACATCAAAAATCTATAGGTGTAGTTGAAGGCCCCGTCACCCATAGAAAGAATGAAGAGGTTTCCAGAGCAACGCACAACCCAACAGCATATTCACACACTTCAGAGTAAAGTAATGGAAGTCTCTCAACGACTTCAACCAGTGCAAGAAAAGGCATGCCAACTGTTCACTGAAGTTGAAAGCCAAGGAGTAGAACTTGAACAGGTTGTGAATACAACAGAACAGTGCCTAGAAGGGTCGGTGAATGAGACACTCATCCAGGAGTTCATCGAGCAAGAGGCAATAGCAATGCGGCAAGTCGAAGCAGCTCGAGCCAAGCTCGAGGAATTCGAAGCAGAATTGGTCAGACATGAGTGACTCGAGACGAGTCACAGGTGAGTGTTGGGGGCTTTTTGGTCCTTGACTAATTTTTGAGGAACACTTGGTCATAATTCACCGTTTTTGGACTTCAAAAGCCTGTCAAAGATGGAGCACCAAGCGAAGCAGAGATCATAGGATCTCGGACCACTTTTGGGCCCCTTTTAGGGTTTTGGGTTAATGTAATGGGAAAGGGATGTCGGCCCGTGGGTTTACCCACACTTAGGCCCACTTTGGTAATGTATAAATAAAAATATAGGCAATGTAAGAAGTAGTAGATGTGATTGCTTAGTGAAATTGGTAGTGCATCTATGTGATGTCGAATAAGTGCTCTGTGAGAACTGTGTAAGGCTTGCAAGGCTAAGTGCAAGTTATTGTGTGGTTGATATAGAAAGCTAAGTGTTGTAATGCAAGGAAGAAGGATCTAGCAAGATGCACAGATCTTCTGTCCTATGCGAAGAAGGGTTTTGGAGGCTTTGTGCTTGTAAAAGCTTGAAGACAATAATAAAGAAGAATATATTCTGGACGTAGCCCCAGGGGAGGTGAACCACGTAAATCTATGTGTTATGCTCTGTGCTTTGGTTCAATGTGTTTATCTTTGCTTATGTTATGTTCTTTGATATATCCACTTATGCTCTATGCTTCTTAGATATATATGATTGTTAGATCTGATGTGTATGAGGATGCTTAGTGTTGATCTACTGGATCTGATCTGGGTTACTATGGTTAAGTGATGAAATACTGTAAATCTGAGTATTCACCACGAAGCTCTGTGTTGTCTGTGAAGTATAATAAGGGTTAAATATTGATGAATGATCTATGCTAAGTGCCCTGTAAAATATATAATCACATATATGTGTCCCATCTAAGGTTACAGACACATGAGTCTTGCAACCACCCCTGCCTCTACCTCGGGTGAGACTTCATCTGCTTCACAGGTGTTGCCGAAAGGGTCGGTAGTTAGGGATTTGTCGGTGCACTCTTGAGCGTTGAACCCTGGGTCTACCCATGTGCCAACAATAAAGCACCGATATAATGCACAAACATCAAATATGTGCATTGTATGCTATGTGGCATTATCCATAGTTTGTAGTTATTGGGGTGGTCATTCTCAACTTATGGAATTGAAAACCATTGATGTGGAAATGTGTTTTAATGGAATTGCAATTCCAATGATGTGCCAATATATCTCATGTGCACCAAAACTAAGAAAAGGAAAAATAAAGGATACATCCACGCACTTTTATCTATACAAAGCATCATCATGGTGCATGCATGATGATTTAGTGTATTGCATATTATATAGGAAAACTCATAGTTTGGCCTTGTTGTAGTCATGGTTCTCCATGTATATAAATTTGTGTCATAGATGTGGTGATGTGTTTCAATGGTATTTCCATGTCAATGATGTTCTAATACATTTCATTTGCATTGAAACTTAGAAAAAGGAAAAAAAAAAAAAAACAACAACGTTTTGTTTTCATTCATATAGTGCATAAAAATACTAATCATCTATTGGCACATGAAATCTCTAGTGTGTTGAACATAAAATCACACAACGAGTTATGATGCGCCAACAAAAAACCTTTGTGCACCATGCATTATGTGAGAAAATAAGTAAAAAAATATGAAATTCATATGACTAAAAAGGAAAATAATCAAAGTAAAAATGTTTTAAAGAAACAATTAAAGTGTTACATGGATTGGGGCTCGTTCTTGAGGCTCTATTTGGGCCCATTGTAAATTTCATCACACATTACAACATTACAATAAGACAATATCCTAAGTGAACAATAAGACAATATTCTAAGTGAATATATGAATGTGTAAATGTAAATACATAAATAAAGTAAATGATGATGGGTAAGAGAGTTTAATGAATGGTTAGGTGATGGTGGTTGAAACCACCCTAATCATCATATGGTTGTGTTAATACTCATGAAGAATGAATGCAAAGTGGTTGGTTAATTTTCCTAAATATATCTTTGAGTATTTATGTGGGTATTTATCAAGATGTAGTCCTTTCTTAAATGTACATTGAAACCCTAGTTTCAACAATTTGGTATTGTTATCACTGTGAGAGTGGCCTTGGGGTAGAGGATCTTGGAGTAGTTTTCTTCCTAGTGGGTGGCAATAGCACGAGAGAATCTTTCATAAGAGAATCAAAATAATGAAAAAAAAAAAAAACAATTTGTGCAAGTTCATAAATTGAAGATATTATGCCATGAATAGTATTGGTGCAAACAACGATAAGAAATTGAGATGTTGTATGATTTGCAAGTTAAACAAGAAGAAAACTTGAAGGAATAGAAGTATAATTGAATAAAAACCAATGGGGTGAAGGTTGTTTATCATAATCCAGTCCAAGAAGAAACATACAAGAGCAGCCACTAGAAGCTCGCATAAAACTGCCACCAGAAGTAGGAATGAAGGTATTTTTTTGTTCCTAGAATGTCACTATGTTACCAATCTGAAAATCTACAAATTTGTGTTATTTTTCTTACAAAGAACATCTTGATGAAGAGTATATGAAGGTGCCATTTGTGTCATTCCCCTTCTGGTGTATGTGTTTCATGGGGCATCAATGCTCTATGGTATTAAGTGAACCATTGTGAAATTATAATTTAGCACATTGAAGTCATTTTTTTTGAAAAAAAACATTTGCCTACCACCTTCACTAAAATCTACACAAAAAATCCTCCATAAATGAGAAAGTTTGAAAATCACCTTCATAAAATCAACTCCTAAATGTTTGTTTCCTAGTATTATTAGTACTATGTGCTTGATATAGTTAAGTTAATTGGGTCACACAACTTCTAAATCGAATTAGACATGGTTACAATCGAACACATTACGTGGGTGCACTCCATAGGGAGAGTGAGCAATGAAGTTTCATAAGTAGTTATCTATTACCATAAAACTTCATTGGTTGTGAATTCTCATTGGAAATGACCAATTAACTATGGAAAAAATATTCACTAGACCAATTCTCATTCCATCTTGGTTCAAGTAGAATCTATGGGAAACAAGTTCTCATGGTTTGAATGTACACTTCTTCGTATTGACAATAGTTTTTTTATATGAAATGATGCAAATGGTTGGCTAATATGGTGCAATAACTCCTCCCATGTCTTATTGAACACAAGAATGTCATATAGATACACAATCACAAATGACTCAAGATATGGTCTCAACACTTTGTTCATCATTTATTGAATGTTACAATGGAATTAATAAGACCAAATGACATCACCAACCATTTGAATAGTCCTTGATGCATCTGAAGGTTATATTCCAAGTATCTTATGCTTGATATGAATCTAATAATAACTTGACTTCAATTTGATCTTATTGAAAGGCTTCACTTCTTGAAGTTTATCTAATATGTCATCTATGTTTGTGTGACTATGATGTCAATTCTTAATGGTGATTTTATCAAGAAGTTGATAATACACGCACATTTCCATGTGTTGTCCTTCGTAAAACCCAATACAATGATTGATCCACGTGGTGAAGAGTTTGGATGAAAGTGTCATTTGTCCAGTAATTTGAATCTGCCTCTGTGTCGCTTCATTCCTAAGTAATGAAGTCTTGTGTGATGCCTCATTAGGTAAAGCAACTCCCTATTGCAAGCCAATGTTATGTTCAATTGTGCCACTTTGATACATACCTTAAGGTTCTTGAAATAATCTCACATAAAATTGTAGCAATTAATTAGAATACTTATACTCACATAACTTCTCCTATTATGTCAAGTCTTCTCAAGATCAAGCAAATTCATAAGTCTACTCCTTAAAGTTATTGTACCAATTGGAAAGTGCAAACATTTCTTCCTTCTCTAGTCATTGAATGAGCAATGCAAATTATTATAAGACCTTGACAAGTCTCTAAGATTTGACAATTAAAACTAATAAAAGGGTTTTGGATCCTTCTATGTTAGCACAAAGTATTTTTGTCCTATTTTTCTAAAAGTTTGTTGGGTTTTGAATTTTTGGTAGATTGCATTGCAATCCCACAAGTATGGATTTTCAAAAATGACAACACTTAAATTCATATTTACTACATTGAACTCCACTTTATTAATAAAATTAGTTGATTATAGGGTGAGGTTTACCTTCCAATTGTGTTGGATGCACAAGTATGTTTTCTTGTAGAGCCAACACAAGGAGGTCACAAGGAATAAGGTTCATGAAGAGAAATTGTGGACAAGTTATGCTTCTTGACTACTACTTTTGAGGTTAAGTCTCATTGGTTACCAATATAGAATATTGTGGTGATGAATTCTTTCTTAAATTGGATATTGAAAGAAGATAACTTTCAAGATGGATGGATGGTAGGTGTTAGGTTACTCTCCATGTTGACAAGGAGGCCTAACATCACACTCATTTTTACTAGGATGGATGGTTAACATCAGAGAATAGCTTCGATGGCAAAGTATTGCACCAAAAACTCTATTTCTACCTTCTTGTATGTGCACACTTCTAGTGCTTCTAATAATCCTATTTTGAGTATCTTTTCACTTACAATAGTTGCATAAAGGGTTTTTTTCGCATGACATTTTTCCATTCCTTCAAATATTTGGAGTCAGTATTCTAGTGTGTAGAGCTATTGGATGGTTTCTTCTACACATTATCTTTATCTACTATCTTATTTCCTTGTGTAGAACTAGCGTCAACAAAATGGTACTTCCTCCAATTGTTTTTTCTTTTGTTAACTTTTCTTTGTGACAAGCATCATCCATAGTGTGGATATCAAACATCTCAAACTTCTTTTGATTTGGGTGATCAATCTACCAATGAACTTGGTGACTCACTTTGTTTCTTCATCCATAACTTTAAACTAAATGGTACAATGGTTAAATTCTTGAATGTAGTCATACATTGATTTGTTCAACTTCTATCACAAATACTACAATTATTATTGCTAATCCTTCCAATAGTTGATAAGATTCCTTGACAATAATTTTAAACTTATATCTCACATCATGGCTTGAGTGGTGTCCACCAAAGTAAAGTTTATTCACTCATTCTCAACTTTATGAAGGCAACCTTATCTCAATCTGCATAGTGTTACACCTCATAATAAAAATCAAGTTGCCTCAAACCATCGTCAAGTTACAAAGCATCCATCTAACTGTCACAAGAAAAACAATTCCACCTTGGTTTCCAATTTGGGAGAGGATTCTAAATTTAAAAATGATGGAGGATTAGGTGTGTTATTTGGCTTCAAAATAGAATTGTTTAAAGGAATTCCTTGGGAAATACCAACCTGTAGTTTTGTGACAAAAAATTTCAAAGTCTTTATTCAAATGCACCATTTTGTTATTGTGGTTAGTGATTTCTTCATCAAGCACCTCAATTTCTATATATATAATCATCTTCCATTTTTTTCTTTATCATAAAATTGAGAGCAAGGGTTCACCATCAATTATGCACAACTTATATGACCATGTACAAATCTAATGCTTTGATATTAGTGTGATCAAAATGATATTATGCTTATGAAATGTGTATCCATAACATTAATTTACAAAGATTTTATTTCACCATATACAATTGAAATCATACGGTATACCATTCATGACCTTACCAAATCAAACCAACTTAGTACAAAGAGAACAACACAATAGTTTGGGCAACAAATAAACTATGGTGTCTCTAACAAAGAAAATGTACAAAATATATTGACAAAATGGAAAGAGTAAGAGATGGGGTCATTGGGAGATGATCATTGGAGATGGTTGGGAAATTTGCTCGACCTTTTACTAAGTTGTATAATTGTGAACAAGATTGCATTGTTTTGTTGTGTTTATTCTTACACAACAATGTTAGTGTGCAAGGTTGCATGACAAGATGCTAGTACTAGTAATGTATTCACCTTGTAAAAAAGTGTATTAGTTGAGACTATGTGACGTAAGTCTTAGCTCATTTAACAATACATCACTTTCTACTATTTTGAAATTATGTAAAGGATGCCCATTATGATGTGTGACCTACACCAATTGCTTTGTATAACTTACACTTATGTTTCACAACTTTACTTAGAGATATTTGTGTGGAGCTCCTCCTTAGTGTGAAATCTAAGTTATTATGGACTAGCCAACCTCTCATATTGTTTATTGGGATTAGTGAATGAGTAGATAAGGTTATTGTTGATTTTTTTTTATATGAGATGATATGATAGATTGATTATTACAATGATGAATGTGCCAACTATATAGAGAACCTAAAGGCACATATGATGACCATCCATGAAAGGATGTGTCCCTTGGATGATTAATAACTATTTATTATTATTATTATTATTATTATATATTTATACATTATATTATAAATATATTATTTATATATTATATTAATAATATTATTATTAATTATTAATTATATTATTAATTATTAATCTGGGAGAATGTTTATCCAATGTTGCCCAAACATCAACACTCCCTCTCAGCAAGGGAGACATTCTCTATCACACCAAGCTTGTCTCTGAAGTATACAAACTTCGCCCTAGACTCATGACACATGTATGTCAGTCTTGGGAGATGTCTCTCTCCTACATGAACCTGAGGGGGAACTCCCTCTATGAATCTCCCTCTGAGCCAACTGACTCTCTCTGAGATCAAGCTCACTCTGGTTCTGCATGTGATAACATCTAGCATCTCAAGTCTTTATCATTCCTAGTCAAATCCACATGACTAAGGAGAAAGACTACACCTAGGCCATTCACCACTAGCAAAGCCCCATGAGTGAATGTATTATTCTCCCTTGGTCAAATCAACATGACCAATCTGGGAGAATGTCTACCCAATGCTTCTAACTTCAACACTCCTTATCAGTGAGGGATACACTCTGCATCATGCCAAGATTCTTGATTTCGAACTCTAAGGCCAATTCCCTCTTACACTTGTCAATGAGCGTTTGTTGATGTAATCATCTCCGGAATGCACCCAGTTGATGTATACTTCTCCTCACATGCACTTCTAGTTAGTATAGATTGCTCCAACTTGGACCAGGCATGTGATAGCACCTTGAGTCTCTAAGACTGTGCCTGGTCCATTCATCACTAGACAAGTCAGCATGGCTAATACTGTGAGTGAGTGTATCATCCTCCTCGACCAAGTCAACATGGCCACTCTTGGAGGATGTCTGCCTGATGCTAATAGATGGATAACATCAACGCCTTGGGCCATTCACCACTATCTAAATCATCATGGATAATCCCATGATTAAATGTATTATTCTCCTCGGTCAAATCAGCATGACCACTCTGGGAGAATGTTTGCCCAATGCAACCACCTAGAGAAACATCAACACCTCGAGTCTTTTCCACTCCTTTTCAAATCATCATGACTAAGGAGAAATACTATGGCTGGTCCATTCACCACTGGCCAAATCAACATGGCCCCGTGAGTGAATGTATCATTCTCCCTTGGTCAAATCAGCATGACCAATTTGGGAGAATGTCTTCCCGATGCCATAGCTCACACAAACTGATGTTTTCATGTACCAATGCCTCGGTTGGTTATCCCAACAATCTATATAGACCTCCCTCTCGAACACCAATCATTGTTGTAGAGTCTATACTCAATCCCTTAGTCCATTCACGAATGCAAATCTATAGCTTATATCCTCCAATGTTGAGGTAGAAAGCAAGTTTTTATTCAACCTTGGGACATACAACACATCTCATATATGAAGAGTATCTTCAGACTCTAGTTGGAATGAAGTCGTCCCAACTCCTCTCACTGTATACTTGGCGTTATCACCAAGTTCTACTCACAATGTTGACTCCCTCTATCCTTTTTCCTTGAAGTCTCCTAGTCCAAAATGGTTATTGTCACACCAACCATGGTTTGGTTCCCTATGTCTTGAAGGATCTCCACTCTTTTCACTTCAATATGCACACAATCAAAAATCAATTACCATGTTAGAAATCTTCACACAAAACGCAAGCTATCTCTCTCATTTTCATGGGCCTTCCTGTGAGGGAGTCAAGCCCAGTCTCGCTCTGATACCATGTTGATTTCTTTTATATGAGATGATATGATAGATTAATTATTACAATGATGAATGTGCCAAATATATAGAGAACCTAAAGGCACATATGGTGACCATCCATGAAAGGATGCATCCCTTGGACAATTAATAACTATTTATTATTATTATTATTTATTATTATTATTATTTATTATATATATTTATACATTATATTATAAATATATTATTTATATATTATATTAATAATATTAATAATTATTATTAATTATATTACTATTTATTAATCTGGGAGAATGTTTATCCGATGTTTCCCAAACATCAACAACTATAAGAGTGGAGACATTTTTTGGGTCGTAGTCTTGCAAATGGTTATGAAGTTAAGTCTCAAACAATGAGCCTAAACTATTTAGTTCACTTACTGAAACACTAAGCTTAAACTATCTAGTTCACTAAGTACAAACATGTATACGAAAACTAATAAGAAGTACTAATGTTACAAAATAGAAGCATATTCATTTGTGACAATTTTTAATTATTGTATTGAGAGAAGTGAGGTGTTCTTTACAACTCCGTGACACTAATAAATTGAAATGAAATAAAAGATTAGTTATGAAACGTAAAATTGAAAAAAATACAACCATAATAAAAAAAAGTTAATAATAAAACAAATCAGTGTAGATTCATCTTAACCTCGATCTTTTAAGCACCGAGAAGTTAGTGCCTCGATTACTTTTTGATCCCTCTTGATTCTTGATAGATTTGAGGTTAATGGATCTACATTGGCTATGACAATTGGTAAATTCATGTCTATTTGTAACAATCACCACTTGAACTTCTGATCAATTGTTAGATCTTTAGTTGTGTCAATTCAAACCATTAGTCAATGCCAAGGTTGTTTTCTACCTGCTCCTAAAGAACTATGAAAAGATAATTGCTTTATTGTGGATTAGTAAATTCTAACTATAAAATCCACATAAGATACTTCATATATTTGAATTATGTGACTTTGACAAGTTGATACTATACATCGTGACTTGGCAGGAAAGAATATGTAAAATCCGTGAGACAAATAATGTAGAGGACACAAATCACTTTCGCTTGCATTGCTTGACTTACAAAGCCATTGTATCTAATTTTAAAAACATTTGTAACTAAATCTTAATACATAACTTATTAACCCATAGAAATAAAAAGAAGTTCGAAAATTTAATTTCCAAATTATTCGACCATAAAAATAACTTGATATATAAAACTAATTAATTTAAATTTATAAAACCGATATAATAAACAAATAAAATCATGTTAATGTTTAGCATTTTTTCTTTTAATTTTTTTTAAAGCTAAAGCACAATCATATATTCATATTATATACAAAATCAAGTACAAACATCCTTGGTGGAGGCTTGCCACAAGGGAAACCAAGAACTCCACTAGCTGAAAAGAGCATAACTATCCATTACATCTTGGCTTATTAGCTTATTGTTCTGTGTACAAAAAGAGATTACTATCATTTCTAATGATTGACAACATGACATAAAAGCTAAATGTAATGAAAATATTCATATATTAAGTAGTAGGAGGCATAAAGCTTTCTTCCACGTACAAGATAGACAGAAAAGTTATGCAGATAAGAACATGACAACTAGAGAGTTTAAAGTGGGAGAATGTAATACCTTGGTTTTGAGTCCCCAAATTAAATAATGTCTTTTGTTATTTTATGGAAGGCCAATGTGCCCAAACAATTAAAAGAGGTCGGATTGCCTAGGAAATGCAACACTTGATCATTATTAATAATAAAACACCTTGTTGGCTACTAGACGGACAAGGACAAGAGTTATAGGGGTGCTAGTGGCAAAAACCCCCCTATGACTACACCAAGGTTCAGAATGTAGGCAGATCAATTAACCGTCTAAAAGTCAATTAATTCTCTATACTACCCCAAACATACAAAATCTCATATGAAGAAAGCAAGGAAAAGGAGATCTGGTAGCTATACCTCTAATCCCACATCTGGTGATGACCTCCTCACTCTTGGAAGTTTCATTGCCTGCACGCCTCCTCCCAGGGCTGACCTACATCCAAACATTGAAAAACAGAAAACTACAAACATGTTATTCCATATATAAGTTAGGGTTAGATGTTAGAATGTCAAACATAAATCAACAAAAGTATTCGAGACACCATCATTTGGGACAGGAAAATGTAATTATTTTATTAATAACACAATGATTATACCTTTACAATCAAAGTCGGTTATCATTCCGCGAACCTGGTCCAGGCTCCTCTTCACCAACCTCCAAGTGCACCTTGTATGAACTTCTCCTCTCAACCTTCTAATCTCTTCTTGGGAAGTGAATGGGTGAAATGGGAGGAGAAGGGGCTAATGAGGGAATGTTGAGGAAATTCTCACAAAAGGGTTGCAATATCTTGGGCAAGGAGGGGAAGTGAAATCGGGTAGAGTTTCATTGTTCTTATGCTTAGATGTGAAATGAGACCCCAACACCTCCTTTTATATGACAAAAGGATGGTTATTCGGTTGGGTGACAGGCTATAGCAGGTGGATTAGTTAGGAAACTACCCAATAGCCTGTAATCTTAACGAATTCCTTGCAACTTTTTATTTTTTGCAACTTTTGCGAGTATACGCAGGTTGTAATGGTGCAGCATGCATATGTATGGGATTTGTAGTGGTGTTGCAACAAGTGTATGTACGTGAGCAGTAATGGTGCAGGGCGCATACATCTTCAAAAAATTGGTTTTTAAGAAGAGCAACTCAACAGTGCTTTGGAAAAAAATGCAAGTAAGAGGGCCAAGGACATGTATGCATGTGTAGAGAAATTTAGGGTTATAACAAATTCCCCCTAATGTGTGAGGCCAAAAGAGCATCTGATGGCCGAAATACATTACAAAATCTTCATCAATGTATGAAAACGAGTGAGACCAAGACCAGAGTTCGGTAGGTGCCATATGAAAAATAACAATTGTCTCTTCGAGGTGGGCATACCCATGCTTGGGATGAAATAAATCATGGTTTCCAATCAAATACACTGCATATCCATGTCATATAACTATATAAAGTGTAGTCGTGAACAATACACAGCGGATCTACATCTCAAAATCAAAGATATACAAATATAGTATCCATATTCAAGAAGCCAATAACGCCCGATGGCTGGAGATGAGGTCTTCATAGCTCGAGCAACAACTTCAAGATCTTCAAAACTTGAGTAGGAGTACAATGTGAGCGTATGACTTCAGTACCCTGAGGTCTTCGATGACTCGTCGAGAAAAGACAAGAGGAACTTGATGATCAAACAGAGAACTTCGTCGATTTTGAATGAGGACTTGACTAGACTTTCAGGATGGTCGACTCATGAGGTCAAGAGACAAACTGTCGAAAGGCCAACTCAGTTTGGGTGAAACTTCCCTTGGACAAAAGCACGAAAGATGATCAGACTCAGGCAGCATGACATTGACATAAGTTCACGATGCAGGAGGCAACGCAAACTCTCCATGTGTTTGGAAGAGTAACCAAATGGAGGAGGACATAGATCTATGTAGCGAGAACAACTTCCTAAGGTCATATTAAATCCCAATGCTTGACAAACAAACGAAAGGATGTGCTTTGTCCAAGGGCGACTCATTGTGCTGTCAAAAAATAATACATATTTCTCGTCCCCTTTTTGGGGGTTTTTTTTATTTTTTTGTCTTTTTCAATTTTTTAAAGAGCTTGAAAAGGAATAAAAGAATTCTACGTTACAAAGGAGGAATGAGTGTCACAAGAAAGCATACTAGTTCTAGGCGTAAGGAACAAACTAATGCTCAGAGCAAGGAGACATGTGCAGGAAAAGGACACTCGGGGAAAATTCCTCCATGGGTCAAGGTGTCAGGTCGCAAAGGCAAAGTGCTACAAGGCTTGTGTATAAGGCATGCTTCAAAGGTTCAATTGAGAGAAACATGGAGTCAACATTATGCCAAAGATGCAGAGACACAAATACAATTAACAAGACATAGTGAAACCCCCTTCAATGTAATTTTAACGAGCCCACAGAAGGTAAGCTTCGTAGTTTTTTCACGTTTAGAGAGTCTGAAAAAACATAAAATAAGAGTCCAAGGAGCATCTTTTTCGGAGATAGTCTAGCCGGTTCGAAAAAGGGATAAACTAGCACCGAAAATACGTCTATTCAAAACCATTTTAATGAGTGTGACAAAGACAAGATCACTCGACAATCTTTTCAATTTAAAGGAGTCTAAAAAGAGCTTAACTATGGACTCACTACCTTTTTTTGAATTTAGTCCCCTTAGCTCGAAAAAATAGAAAATTTACTAAGGAGAACTATCCCGGCGAGATGAATCTGCCGAGGTGTACCTCTTTCCTCTATAATCTACATGCCGAAAAAAGGGGTAAACTCATGCCAGTACATGTTCTTCTGAACCAATTTAACGAGTGTGAAGGAACAAGGTCACTCAGCGATCTTCAATTTTAGGGAGTCTGAAAAGAGCTTAACTATGGACTCCGTGGGGGTTTCTTTTTCGTAAGTAATCTCCAAGGCCCGAAAAAGGTGATAAACCAAAACCAAGGAGAATGTTCCTTTTTCATAAATTTAGTCCCTCGGGCCCAAAAAAGGGTTAAACTTATACCTGAGAATACTCTTCTAGTGAACTGAAGTTCCTAGAACATACCTTTATTCATACAATTGACCATCCGGACCGAAAAAGGGGTAAACTACCATAGGACAGACATGCCTTCAAGTTTGATTTTGGCGAGCGTGAAGGGAAACAAGATCGCTCGGCAATATTTTCATGTTTAGAGAGTCTGAAAAAGGCTTAAAGAAGACTCCAGAAGGTTACTTTTCTTAATTAATCCAGACAAGATCGAAAATCATAAATGCAATCTCGTCGAATGTTTCTTTCAGATTTCAAAGCGAGCTTGAAAGACAACAAAGCTTGCTCATTTTGGGAGTCTCGAGGGTGAGGCCAAGAATGATGGTGCATCAGACAAATGAGGCTCAATCTCGTAATAATGACAGGACTAACAAGGACCCCAAGCCTATAGTCATTATAGACAGCATGGATGCCAAAATGCAACAAGGATCTATCTAGGGAATCCATGTAAATGTAGGCTCTACCACCTAATTATGACACTTCTAGAGTAGCAATGAAGGTTATGTGTCACACTTCGGTGGGATCGATCCTATGGCAAAGCAGAAAAGACAACGAGATGCAGAAAGTGGAGGTGAAATCCTAAATTATATGCAAAAAGTTGGAAAAATGACTTTTACCAAAGGACATTTAAAGTGACCCATCCCCCAAAAAGTTACCAAACCAAAAGGAAGAGTGTATCATAACATCCAATAAGAAACTCAGGAACATAATCAAATGAATTCCAAGCCAGGAAAAATGACAGAGGGGGTCAAAAAAATGGCAAAAAGGGCCAAAAAAGTCTATAAATAGAAGCTGACAACCCATTTTCACCATTGCATTTTGAAAATTCACCAAAAGGAGAAAAAGGCCTTTTGCTAAAGAAGTTGATTCTGGGAGATTCAGAGGACGAAATGAACTTCTGCTCAGACTAAGTAAGTACAAATGTATCCCTCTTGCATTTCAATTCCTTTCTTATGCATTTCTTTTTGTTTTGGGGGGGGCGCGCTCTCCTAAAAAAAATGGCCATGCATGTACGCGGGTTGTCCAAGGACATCCCACATATGTACTCAGGTAAAAAACACTATGCTTGCGTACATACGCGACTGTGGCCAAAACAACCCACGTACTCCCTCAAAAGCTTGGAAAATTTTCAAAATGCAAGAGCTAACTCCCTTTCTATATGCCATGGAACGGAATGTATGTCCATTGGAGGGAGAGGGAACATGAGGACATTGATATATTGGTCGATGAGGACCCTTCTGCCATTGTCGCTTTGAAACAATGTGGGTTGTGGAAGTTCTTATGATGTCCATTTATGAGGGCACAACCCAGGCTACTGAATACCCTGGTTGACTACTGCCATCCAGATGCAGAGGCATTCATGATAGAGGGACATTGGTTGACTCCAACCACTGAGGACATATACTTTTTGATTGGCCTCTTGAGGAGAGGGGAAACAGTCAATCTATGGACATTTCCCCCTAGGCCTTTTAACATCGAGGACTACATCTGAATGTACTGTGAGGCCAGCACTAAGAAGGTAGGTTCTCAAGTGACAATTCACAAGATCACCAGTTTGTCTATGAGAGTGATCTTGCTACTTATTAGGCGGATTACTAGATCCACGACCCTTCACCAGGCTTCCCGGGTGCACATGCATTGTGCTTTTCAGTTCTAGGAGGCACATATATGTGACTAGAGCACGACCATGCTCACATGCATGAAGAGGCAGTTGACAGAGTGTCGAGATCTCAACAACAAGAACTTTGGGTTTGGAACTATTCTTTGCTCATTCTTCTTTGAGAGAGTGCCCAGTCTGAGTCCTAGAGAGACTATACGGGGGCATGTGGCCTCCTTCCCAGCAGTATGTAGATGGGCAACACTATTTCCACGACAGGGAGGAGGGAGGACCATAGAGGCCTTTGACGACAAATTTTTTGACTAGTGGGCATGACAAATTCCAGCGATAGAGGACTACCCCTATGTTGGAATCAACTTTTCCAGGGATTCGGACATGCCCGTGCCTCCTAGAGAGGAGTGCGGAGAGCTAGGTAACATGTTTTTTAAAGTTATTTAATTTTTAATTGTTTATATATATATATCATTTTTATATGTATCAGAGTACTGATTTTTATGTATCTGTTATGTACATATGTGGGACCAATGCACCCGACGGACTTCATGAGGACTCAGTGATGTCCTCGACCAGAGGCGAGACAAGCAGCAGTCGACGAACCAGCAGTCGCAGGGGGACCTCCAGCTGGAGAGGCTGAGAGAGTTTTGAGGTGGGTGGAGCGCAACCTAACTACTCTCACTTGTATAGTACCCATGGTCGATATCGAGGATCTCCCGCCTTCTATGAAACCTCACGTAGTGAGGGTGCCACGGACTTGGGTCCATCTTTTTCGGCATTTAGCCAACGTCATTGTTCACTATGGTAGGGCCAATAGGCCCCGAGCTTAGATAGGCTAGACTTCTATGTGTTGAGGGCACCTTTGTATAGTTTTTTATGGCATAAGCCCTGCAATGTATATCAAACCTTATTTTTTGAGGCATTCATACCCACCTATTTACTCATGACATTTTTGACATATAT